>JBCAUA010081834.1:0-10738 GCA_038406235.1 Peronia verruculata | reverse complement strand
TCACTGAAAAAATGCGGGTTTTCGATCTTCGTGTTCTGTCATCCCCCGATGCAGAACCCGTGTTTCGATCCCGGCCTCTTTTGCTCCATGAGCAGACGCCATACCCATTGAGCCACTGCGACCCCCACCTTTGCTAACAAAAAATTTATTTAAGAGTTACAAGATTCTGTAGGTTTTAAAGAACACTTTATATTTGTACTTATCATATTTGCTTCTGAAAAATAAACTGTGTGTATAAAACAGATTAAAGTTGACATTTAGAGGAAGTTGGCATAGTTGGTTATATGACATAATATTGTCTTAATTGGGGCCAAGTTTATTATGCAATGTAATTTGTGAATGAATGTGGTCTTACTTCCCCTTAATGATGTAATATTCTTGATTACTTCCCTTCGTTTCATTCCCCCCCCCCCCTCCAAAATTAATTATTGATACTTTCTAATATCTAATATGTCTCACCTGTAGAGCTAAATCACCCTGTTTCCCCTGTCAGTTGATTCTAAAGCTATATTTCACCTACAAGAGGACTCGAAGGTTCATGAGGACTTTTAAACTAGACTTATAGATCTCTAGCCTATTTGAAATGATAACCACATGATACGTAAGGAATTAGATTTAATTACTAGTACTAGTAGATCTATACAGCTAGATATCTAGATCTACTACTTTACCAATTTAAAAGTACCAAGTCCCACGGCAACAACGCCGCGATGTTTAGACTTTAATGATATGCTAAAATTCTGCTCCACATCGGCTAGCATTGGCATGAGAATGTATTAGGTCCTTCCTGGACCGAAATGTGCAGCCGTTTAGTAAAAGAAGCATCTGATAACTTATGGTCTGAAGATCTTGTTGCAATTTCATTTGTGGGCACCAGAAACAGCTGAACTTCTTGGTAAAAAACAAGTTGTGATTCATTTATTTCACCCATTACACTTTTTTAATTTACAGATGACTCCACAGGACTGCTTTCTACAAAATGATGAATCACATTATTTTTTTTCCCGCGGAAATGTTTTGAACGACGTTTTTCCTCAATAATTTTGCAGATTTATTTCACCCGTTGTCTGATCTTTTAATCACTTTTTAATCATTTTTGAAAATATTTTTTCAGAGGTTTTATCCCTCTGGGTAATGTACGATGAACAGTGCCCCCCACCCTCAACTCCTTCCCCACCTCCCAAAAAACTGCTCTATGGTAATTAAAATTTGAAGTATTGTTCTTGTTGAGAAGAAAAATTTGTCTGTTATTTGCTATTCTTGAATGTTGCAAGAAAAGCAACAAAAAGGCAAACACAGCTGTTCTATACCTCACATGTTGAACCCGCGTATTTTGTTTGTTTGTTTTATTTCGTCCCTTCAACTTTAAGAAAGTAGAATTATCTTGGTTTTAGCCGGGGCTGCTTTTTGTGAGAATTTGTGGGTAGAAATTTTGCCAGCACGGCGACACTTAGCCGACTCTCTTCATATATTTTAGCTGCCAAGGATTCTTTCATGTGCGTAATGTACATGTAGGATCTCCGAAATACATTTGCCCTCCACAGGACCGTTGAGTCACTGAAGAAATGCACGTTTCAATCTTCTTATCCCTCCATCCCCTGATGGCAGGATCCGTGAGTCGAACCTGCGATTCACGAGGTGAGCTTTTTTGCACCACGGAGTAGACACCAAACAAAATGGCCATATATCCATTGACTATCAATAGGGTTAATCATGTGGGTTCTGCAGGAACAGAAGTGGGCAGCTAACGTAGGAAGGTGTACTTGCCGTTACGGCACAAATGAAGGACAGATTGCTTTGAACAGAGGAGAAAAATGGCAGCATTTACAGCCGTAGTGGTTGCGCCAAGTGGTTATTGTGGTGGTGGTGGTGGTGGTGATAGTACAGCTAATGGCAATAGAATTGTAGAAATATGAGTGAAATTAATAGGAGTGACTTCATTTTCATTTTTTTTTTTCTCGTTTGTTCCTTTTTGTGTGTGTGTGTGTTTGATTGTACTGTTTTGTTTGTTATAGTTCCATTTATTTATTTGTTCATTCATTTTCTTATTTATTTGTCCTTTCTGGTGTGACTGTGTTGGTGCTTTTTTGTACGATTTTTTTTTTATATATTATTGTTTAATCTCAATTTCCATACATTTTAGCAAAGACTTTAAAACAATTAGGCTATCCTTAATGATCACATGTTTGGACTAAGTTAGGAAATGTGTTATGGAACAACAGAAACATTGGACATAACCTTCATCAGGAGATTGAAAGACGTATATAGAACGTAACAGAAACATTTTTTTCAAACATCAAAACGTACATGAACAGAAACAAAGACAGAAAGTATGAGATCAACATATGTAGATACATGGGAAGACATAAGACTAACAGTGGGACACTAATGGTGGCAGATGAAAGAGACAATGAAAAATATTTCGACTTGATCAAAGAAAGAAAGAATAAAGACAGAATAGCAAACCTTACATCTAGCTCTTCATAATCTGCAAATGATTGGGATGGCCCACACCATATGTCTCGCAACCAATGGAAATGAGACATAAATCGCTGGGCTAGAACCAAGAAATCAGGCTTTGAATGTGATGAGGTGGGGGTCAGACATCGAATTTTTTTTATTGCAGAAATCGAAAGTGCTCTCACTTCTGAATGAAATAATATCAGTCTTACCCTCCATTTATAAATGTTCCTTTATTAAAATCGGGTTTTTGTGATGAAGATGTGTAGATTTATGCATTTGACCATTCAGTTAAATTGGATTTTCTCTGAATTTCGGTCAATGCTGGAGGGTCTCTCTTTGTCTATTTAAACTGCAATATTTCTGGCTAGAATGAAGCTAGCTCAGAACTGTTTTCACCACCTAAAAGAATATGACTTAAGCTTTCATATGATACCAAAAAGCCCATAAGGTGAAAAATTTACATACATTTCATTTTGACTGGCTGCAAGACATATGGTACAAAGAATGCATAAACTATGAATATACACGTGACTTTACTGGGATAGATAATTATTTGCAGACGATTCATTATTTGGATCCCCAATATATTATTTGAATTTGAACAAAAAAAGAAAAAGAAACTCACACTATCATGGTCTCAAAATTGGCATCATGTCAGTTCACTTAACTCCTGAGTTCAGATAGACAATAAAGCAGAGTATGACAATGTGAAATAAACTATGTGCATAATGTGGATCTCCTTTGCAGAGTAATCAGTTGCATGTGCCTATCACATAAACCAAAAGCAAAAGCTCAGGCTCAAGTAGCGAAAGCACTGCCACTGTGCATTTTATAAGTTCCTGCATTAAAACCTACCAGCCAGTAAATATGCTTAAGGTTGGTAATACAAATACTTTTCTCTTTGAAACAAACAATGAACACGGGACTTATATGACAAGGTACTGAAAAGATTCTTTATTTAAATATGTTTTCCACTGAACAACAATTCATTTCAACATACTGTTTTCTTTCCTGAACACTCAATAGTCATAAATCTCATGAATGACAAATCAATAAAACTTGTCCGTGGGACGATTATGACAACGCATTTGCCTTTACAAACAATAAAAAGATAATAATTATAGTAATAATAACAAAGAGACCATTCATAAGCCTCTGTCAGCATACAGTACAAGCTTTTTGCACTTAAAAATCTATTGAAAGAAATAATGTCAAGTTTTTAATGTCTGTAAAAAAACAACTGGTTTTCAAGTTCAATACAAGACGAGTTATTTGGTCCCTCAATTCTGTACGGGGTCGTAGAATGCCACAGAAGAGAATTCCATGCCTAAAAATTTGAAGACAATCACTGATTTAACTAAAAGAATAAAATGAAAGAAATATTAGGTATATTAGGTACGGTAGCAAAAGGTTTACTGGCAAATCAATAGGGTTCAGATGTAAAAATTAACTGTACAATATCTTTCAGTCTCAAGTTCTCTTTTTGTTCTTTACTATTTTATATCAAACAAAAAGAGTAAAACAAGAAAGTATAAATGTAACAGAAAAAGTAGATCTGATCTAGCACTAGCAACATTTTCACTTGGGCTTGGCATGTACTGCAGAGCAGAAATAATTAACAGTCCTGACATTGTGAACTGGTATGTCTCATTTTAAAAAATCATGCAAATAAAGACTTTTCAGCAGCATCTTACAAAAAAAAAAAGAGGTGCTAAAAAAATAATAAACAGTTCTGCCATTGTGAACTGGTATGTCTCGATATAACTACATCAAGCAAATACATAATTTGCAGCAGCAGCATCTCTAATAATACTAAACATGCACATTAGAAAAAAATGAAGTACATTTCAAAATCAAGTATATAAAACAAGTACATTAAACAAAGTTCATTAAATAAGATTAAGGGGCAAAAAATATGAAGTCAAAGATATACATGTATTGATTACGTAATGGAGTTGAACTAAATATAAGTGGCTACCACATTCATTTACATAAAAATATATATATACTGTATGAATATATTAATTAACTGCATGCTATTTCTCTTTCCACTACAGTTGCTGGAAATGACAATTTTGTTCACAGCCAATCGAGATCAAAATGAAATACAAAAAAATCATCAGTTCATTAGAGTGGTTTAGGCATGATTTCAGGCAAGTCAAAAATGAAACAGTGCTGATTTCATTATCAGCTAATGTACACAATATATCACAGTTTTATCTTTTATTTATGGATCAAACAAATAGAAATGCTCATTAAGTTAATTATCAAACTGCCAGGCAATCTGAGTTGACAGGGAGAGATGTCTACCACCCAGTCTAATACTATTCATGTGTAGCTACTGCAACAAAAGATTGCACTTTCACTTTCACATCAGCCACTAGACCCAGTTGATATGAGTTTTGCCTACAAAACAAGAAATTATCATTAACGGATGATTCCAATTATACCTCATAAATGCCCCAAGAAAAGCCGTCATTTGGCTTTCCTTGTGGCACACAAAATGAGGGACAAAAAATAAAAGACTCATATTTTTTTGGTGGAGGAGAGGACAAACACTGTGGAATTGTACTTCCCAACAAACATTTTCCCACCAGTATTCAATCACAGGTTTGGAGAAACAGTTTACAAACACTGGAGGTGTGGTTAACAACAAAAAAAGCCATTGGGGCCCAAAGTTCACAGTGAGGACGTTGTTGTGTTCAACACGTCAAAGATCAGTTGGAATGGTCACCCTGCAAGTGGTGGCGAATTTTCCTCCCATGGTATTGGAGTCAAAACAAGAATCTGTGATTTTGTTAAAAAACACAATCTTTGTCCTCTCTTCCAATGAAAAATGCTCCCAGTAGTTCATCTTGCTCTCAGATAACAGCTACAAGTCTGCTCTGCAACTCAACTGAAAAAGAATTATAAATAATGTTTTCCCTGGAAAATATGAGTCTTTATTTTTGTCCCTCTTTTTGTGCACCACCCTGTATTTTACAATGACAGCAATGAAATTCCTTCTACATGGAATGTCCAAGGGAAATGTATGGCTAGAATTCAAAATCTGGTCAATAGTTAGAGATGACATATAGGCCATCAACAAAACAAGGCAACAATCTGATTTTGTGGCAGGTAATGCATGGCAGATGAAATGCAGTTCCACTGCAAGCAGTGCCTGTTCATTAGCTCTTTAGTTTAATTCTGAGGCTCTTTCCAAAGAACAACCAACAACCCAGAATGGCTCATGACGATAAGGATGTACATGTAATGGTATTACTAGCAAAGAAATTTCTGTTCCCACCTTTTGGTTTTTCCATTTCTTTCAACAATCTTCCTCTATTATAAACATAGTCTTATTGACAATGGGAACATCAAAGCTGATCAATCAATCAGCTTCGAACTCACTTCTCTGCCATACTCAGAAAATCAGTTTAATTCCAGATCACAATAAAGATCACTTTGTTCATGGATTCAACTTTTCCATTATACATTCAATTATGGCAACAAGCAAAGGTAATGAAACACTTAAGGCTAAATATACATTCTTGGAAAAAAAAAAAAAAAGAACATGTATTCAATATGACACCTAGCAGATCATAACACTTGAAACTAAACAAGGGTAAAAAAGCATCAGTAGATAAGCACACAATAAAGGATCTTTTTGTTGTTCAAGATAAAGTATAAATTTAAAATACCATTTGTCTCGCGGCCAGTCAAAATGAGACGCAAGTCACTAGGCTAGAACTGAGAAATTGGGCTTTGAGTGTGATGAGGGAGGTCAGACATCGGATTATTATTTTATTGCAGAAATCAAAAGTGCATTCATTCTTGAACATGGTAGCATCAATCGAACCCTCGATTTAGAAATATTTCCTCATTAAAATTGGGTTTTAATGGAGGCAAGTATGTAGATTAATGCATTAGACCGTTGATTTAAACTCGATTTTCTTGGAATTTCAGTCATTGTTGGGGGTCCCGGCTTGTCTCTTTAAACTGCAATATCTCTGGCTCCAATAAAGCTAGCTCAAAACTTTTTTCACCATCTGAAAGGGTATGAAATAAGCTTTGACACGATACCAAAAACTCATATGGTGAAAATCGACATGTTTCATTTTGACTAGCCGTGAGATATTTGTATAATATTGAAACTGCTTTCATTTTTGTAAATGAATATTGTTTGATAACTGTGACCATATAAAATCATTTCCCTCTTGAAAATAAATAAGCAAAAAAAAAAAACAAAGGTAAAAAAAAAATGACATCAGAATTATGAAACTGTCTTTGTGTCCTCTCTCTTTTGATATGAAAAGTGACTTCAAAAATTTATAACTGCTCACACAGAAAATCAATGCTCACAAACATCTCATAAACATACTCTTGCATGGGACACTACATCTGCAAGGAAGAAGTATATTCAGAGCTTCCACCTTTCTTTTTTCAGAATTTAGGGAATAGTCTTGGTGAGGACGAAAGAAAGGGGTGAGAAGACAACAAAAAAAAAATTTAAAAATGATACATTTTTTGCACTGGACACAGCATGTCCTGGCTCCCAGCAGCTGGACACTAAAAATCAACTGGCCAAAGAGACTACAAAAATGTTATAAAAGAGCAGACTTCATGCCTGCATTGTAAGATAATAGCAACAGCAGCTAAATAAATCATTGCAAATATGCAAAAAAAACTTGCTTCTGTCATGACTAGTCTATGTCTGATGCTTGTAAGAGAGCCTATGAGAAATGACACGATGAAATCAGGCACTCATCAAACTGAGGCAAGATCTGAACCAGAGAAATCACATGTTTTTTAACAGTGACTGAATTCTTTACGCAATTTTTTGTTTTTCTTCACAGAAACCTTCTATATCAATCTTAAAATGCATTTCAGAGTTAAATTTGCTCAAATAGATTGAGTGAAAGCCCAAAAATGGTAATTTAGTGGCACTGCATAAAGACAATTAATAAGGATTAACAAAAGTGATTTTCTCCCTAAATTCAGTTGCAGCAACAGGTCACCCTCATCATCTAGCATTGCTCATATCTCCACTTTTACTCAGGACAGAACAAATTTTCTTCACACACAGAAAGGGAAATGAATAATGTTTATAGCGATACCAATAACTCCACATGCTCAAAATCTGACAAGAGCCTAATTTCATCGTGTTGCTTCTCATTTCATAGCGGTAATAACAAATCAGCCACTTTACAAGTGCTCATAGAAACATATTCCATCTGAAAAAAAGAAACCAAAGTGATTGGCTTCCTATTCCACATGACTGCCATTGGTCTGTTGCGAAAAGTCATTGATTACAAATTTAAGCAGATATTTGGTGAAAGATCCTGGTCTATCCAGATCTATGGCATGTCCACAGCGGTCAATAATGTCCACTCGTTTGCAGTTTGGAAGTTTGGATCGCAGCGCTTCAGCTCCACTGACATGGATGAGCTGAAAATACAAAAATCCACAGAAAAATTATTTTTTTATCTCCACACTGAATGTGAGGGTCATGTGCCCAAGTAAAATAAGTCATATGCCAAAAAGGGTCTCACTGACAAAACTGGACTTCACTGATTTTGGGATCACTGGAATTATGCCTGAAAGTGAATATTGCAGCACAGAAGAATCATATGGTAGCATAATAAATATCTCACTAAAGTCAAGCACACTCATTTCTTTTTCCCTTGATTTCAGTAACTCTATACATAAAAAATTTGGCATCTGACCCATTTCACAACATACTACATATACACCCATGACAATTCAGCAGCAAAGTGATCTTTGCTCAGGGGGATATTCTGTAAAACTTAAAACTGATGATTTTCATGTGGAAATGAATTAATTACTTGTTTTTCTTTTATAACCCTTACATATATATAGATATATTTTTTTTTTTTTGGTCATATAGGATCAAATACCAACAGTTTTCAAAAATTAAATATGCAGTGTTAAATAATTGCTAGCATCACTATATTTTCCATATCTTGCATATCTCACAAGAAATTCGAGACTGAATTAACAAAGACTTCTATTAAAAAATCTGTAATTCTGTATAGACTGATCCTTGACCAGAGAGCAAAATAATAAAGAGAAAACTTGACTGCCCATGAAAAGTTATACATTTGTAGTTGAGTACTTTAAATGAAGTATAAATAAATTATAAGTAAAAGTGAAAAGTAAAACTACAGGGTCCATTAAAAAATTAAGTTTCGATCTTTGATATCTAGAAAGGTTCTAATTGTAGAATGTGGATAATTGGTGTACATTATAATAATAATGGTATACAATAGCTTCAGACCAGAATAACTGCCATTGTCAATGCATTTGTGCATGCAAAACAATTATTTGTTGAATGTGATTTGGGTACCTTTGTGCAGGCATCTAATTTTATTACTTGCAGCCAAGTCCCTGTCCTATTCCACGGAGCTTTTCTTTTAGTTTTAGAAGAATAACTGAGTCATATGGGAGAAGATTTGAGAAAATATGGAGTTGTCCCAAGATCCTGCAGTTATAACTCTTCAAAGACTTGGATTGTTCGGATTTGATGTTAGGTTCCATCCTGACAATGTCCCAGTCCAGACTATTAGGGCAGTGAAAGAGCTTTAGACTTAAATGGAAATTATTGGAGGATGGTCAATATTCCTTCAAATCTTACTTCTCTGTGACTTACCGCTCGTACATACCAAACATCCGCGTTCGTGCAGATTCGTGGGTTTGACGCACGAAAGAATTTATTTCTTATATGGGCCCTTTCTGTGTTCACACCAACCATTTGTGTTTGTGTGTTGGTGATAGGTGTCGTTCATTCATGTGATTGGTTTTATGGCAGCCATAAAATTCTATCTGTCTACTCGCGTGTTGTGACCTAGGCCCACCGCTCCTCTCCTTCCATGAGGCAAAGTGCTATATTTAGAATGATGCACCCACACTTTATTCTCTACTGTGTTCTCATTTCTTACTTTCGTCAACATTCCAACATTGGAAAATTGTGTTAATGAACGTATTATCGCCGCTGTACAAAAAGTACAAGCTCTTTATGATAAAACGCATATTGTATGTTAAAAAAACACATTTTCTTAATCAAGCATAGAAACACATTGGACAAGAATTGAACATCGATGGTAAGCAACATTTATTTCATTGTGATACACGATCTTCCAAAACAAAAAAGTCAAAATGTTCAGCTTCACTTGAGAATGTCGTGGGAGGGAGAGAGAGAGAGAGAGAGAGAATGAAAAGGAGGAGGATGGGGGAATAAAGAAGAATGAGAGATACGTAGATAGACTGACAGAGAGAAAGACAGACAAACAGACAGACAGTCGGATAGATAGAAAGATAGATGGATGGATGGATGGACGGATGATGGATGGATGAACGGATAGATGAATGGATGGACGGACAGATGGATAGACAGACAACACGCAAGATAACGCACGATAGACAGAAGATTGGTGTGAATGGGCACACTTTCGTGCGTTGGACGAATGAACGATACCACACGAACGCGGATGACTGGTGTGTACGAGCCCTAATTCTGGTAACGGGGATGCAAACATGTCAAACTGTTCACTACCATTGACATGGTAAAAACAACAAATATGCACGGAATTGGTGACAAGTTGTTGTCGGGATCTAGGACGAACGGTAACCAGCATCAGTGAGTGTGCTATTTTAGCAGGGGGGTACAGACACTCCGCCGGGGATTTCCAGGTTTTTTGCTTAGTCGAATATGATCTATTACGTGGACATATTCTTTGAACTTATTGAACAGGCGTTGTATTCAGTGAAATAAACTCTTGTTCAAAACTGTTTCTTTCCTGACTAAATTATGTCATTGATAAAATTAACTATCACAAGTGGGCTTTGTGTCTTAAAACAATTCTCTATAACTAGGATTTTTTTTTTTTCAGCACAGAATTCCCAATTCTCCAGTTAGCCTTTTTTTTTTTCTTCCACACACCGAATCTTTCATCACAAGAAAAGGTTCTTTCCTCTGACCTCATGTATTTGTCCACACAATAAGTTAATTGTACTGACATTACAATGCTTCTTTCACTTGTTCTGCTCAGCGCACACTTCGAATCCTTCTTTAATCTCTCCTGATAAAAAACAGACCTTGCTGCACTGAGACAAATATTCACACTTACAAACACACTCACATAGCAGTTTGCTCGAGTGCAAATCATTCTCTGCTCACAGTTCTCTTGGGATTTGAAAGGAAATGTCTATCTATCTATCTATCTATCTATCTATCTATCTATCTATCTATCTATCTATCTATCTATCTATCTATCTA
>JBCAUA010081823.1:0-10738 GCA_038406235.1 Peronia verruculata | reverse complement strand
CTTTTTTCCCTCTCTTCTCCCCCCCCCCCCCCCCCCCCCCCCCCCCCCGCCTCTCTCCAACTGTTCGCTCAGAACAAGAACAGATACATGACTCGTATTTAACGGTACTGAACAGGGCGGGGCGTATTAGTGAGTGGCTAACAAAACGTCGGAAAACTTTTGGCACAATCTTGCTCGTCCTCTGCAAGAAATATCCCGCGGCATGATCAGTGTGTTTCGTGTGCATGCACAATAACATGTGGGGCTGCTCATGCATGTATGTGGGCGCGTGAATGCCAAAGTAAAACGCGATAACTATCACGCAACAACTCACGAACGAAGTTCTCATGCGTAAAATATGTCGTTTTTATCACGTGTGATAGTCCTGTTGTCTCTCCTAGACATTCTACGCTGTATGTGCACACACAGTTCCACTGACGCACACACATATAGACACATCATTCACCACACGCGCAAATCACATTGAAATCAAGGAAATCAGAATCACGCAGTCGGCAAGTCCAGTTTGCTATGCAACTTTTGTATTTGATTTTTAATTTTTTAAATATTTTTTATTTATCAATCACGTTCAATCTGAGGACCTGCGTTGACCTCGATTTTATGACTTTGTCCGTGCGTGCATGTGCGTATAAGCGGAGTATCAATGTATACGCCTCTGTACGAGCATTGTAGTGTGAAAGAGGCGTAAACACTAGTGTCTATGCCTGTGTAAATGTCCACGTATATATATGTGTGTGTGATTGATTGTGTGTATGTCAGGTCAGTGTGTGTAGTATGGTCTCTCTTCATGTAACACACGGACAGTCTGACCTCACTAAACACGTTGGTGTGAAAAATGTGTGTGTAATGTGATAGACCTTGTGCTGACCGAGCTACCTAATGTGATCTGGCTGTTCACGTCCATCAAACTGTTTTTTCATGGACTGAAACGTCAGTATGATTCACGTAAAATGTGTCTGTTACTCGCGGTAGAGCTTATTATTCCTCTTTGGATTTGGTTCTGATTGCTCTGAGATGGAAAACGTAGGAAGGGTAGGACAGCAGGGGGTAGGGGTGGGGAAGGGAGGAGATGGCGTAGAAAGAAAAGTAAAGAAAGAACGATAGAAATGACGTGGGAGGGGGGGGGGGAGAGGGGGAGAGAACGTGAGGAGACGTTAGGATATCAGAGGAGAAAAGGGGGTTGGAAAAAAAAAAGGGGGGGGGGGCTGTCGGTATGTTCTGATAGTTACCAAAGGCCATTTTGACTATTAATACATGGCGAGAAACTATGACATGAAACGTATTCGGTGTTTTTTCTTGTCGGAATCACCAGGTGAACAAATTCAATGTTGTTGGTGCTGTGGTAGGGGAAGTCAGGGCGATGCCCAGAACGCTCTAAGAAACCAATCAGTGGTGATAATATTCTAATTAATGGCCCTGCACTGTGCGAGACTCCTTGGGAGATCGTTTTTGACCAGCTTAATTACTTCCCTTTGCCAGGTACCAGGCTGTTGAACAAGCAATAGAAAGAAAGAAAAAATTACATCTTGTCATTCGAAATCGACCCCCCCCCCCTCCCAAAAAAAAAAAAAAAATCGATCAAGCATTTACAATGAAAAAACAAAACACGTGTTCTTTACACCATTTTCCCAATTTCTGGGAATTTTAAATGACACAAATCTCAAGCAAAGAGCACGAAAGGATTTTTTTTCTTTTTTTACACTTCTTGTTCAACACCTTCTGTGACTTTCAAAGGGAAGTAATCGGGCTGCTTTACGATCTCCCATTAGTGAAATCACCCGGCCAGATTGAGACGTGTATACTGTTACAACTACACGAGGACCGAGGGGGAAGAATTCAAATTATAAGATGTCCACTGTTCACGTACTATCACTTAGTGTGTGTATTTTTTTTAGAACTATCATAACAGTTTTTGTATTAATACAATTATTGTTATGCAGCCGTTCAATCAAAACAAAAGTGGTATTATTTTCGGCTTTGGGTTTTTTTTTTTTTTTTGTGAGAAAAATATTTATGAGCAGAAAATGGAATTTTGAAATTTTGCCGGGACAGCGGTGTCCTGGTCAACTCTTCATCCAATGTTTTACTGCCAAGGGTTCTTTCGTGTGCAACTGCACATGGGACCTTAAAATACATGTACAGATTAGGAGAAAATTGAAATGTTGTTTTAGAAGTGCTATAAGTTCGTTTATTCTTTATATTTGTTATACTTATTCGTTCAGACCTTTGTTTCGACCAGCAGTGATTGTTCCTTCATACCTTGATAGGTGGGATTCAGGGCTTAAGGCTAAATCTATGGGCGGTAATCCTAAAAATACTGAAACTGGGCTTCTGTTATTCTCCCCCTTAGTCTTGATGGGTATTACCGTATTGTTGTTAGCCATCTCAACTACATCCCTTTTGCCAGACAGGTGAGGTGTTGAACAGCCAGTGCAGTAGACAAAAACAAGCAAAACAACAGCAACAGCAAAAAAATTAGTTTTCCTCTCGTCATTTGACAAAAAATGTCAATTTGGCTGAAGAAAAGATTCTCTTTAACTCCATGAATTTTTCAGAAATTGTATGATGTACCTTTCAAGCAAAGAGTTAGAAAGTGATTCTTTCACCTTGTTTTTCCTACTTTACAGCGCCTGGTGTATATCCATTGTGTCTGGTAAGATTCAGTAAGTGAGTGCATATTGATAGTGTGCAGCGATCGATGAGTTGTCTAGATCTACGTGTATATTGTGCGCTGCTGTAACATAGTACTGAATAAGTTGTAATGCCATCTCTGCTGTTGTTACCATCTATAGGACAGCTTGGCTTTTTGTCACGTCGGGCATGTTTATTCATTTTACTAGCTAAGTTACCAAGCTTCGTGCCACATCAGATTTTCCATTTCAATTGCTTTTTAACTATATCCTACTTTTAAACCATGCAAACCGACGATTTTATTTATTACTTATTTATTTATTTGTTTGTTTGTTTGTTTAATAAAGATCTATTTGGTACAAGTTCCTTTAGCAACAGGCCGAAAATCAAAAGAGTTCATGATCACCAGACTGTCTCATGTCAACTATAGCGTCTATGTTCAAGTTTCAGACAGGCTGATGTGAAATACATGAATCATTGTTTCCTATGGTTCTCAACACTAGTCCTGGATTCAATGGTCGAGGTTTTTGTGGCGTTTCTTACGCCATGGCTTTTCACGTTTTCTCCAAGGAAATTGAATTTAAAGAAATATGGTCGAGGTTTTTGTGGCGTTTCTTACGCCATGGCTATTCACGTTTTCTCCAAGGAAATTGAATTTAAAGAAATAAATCTAAGCATCCTCCCCTCCCCTGACCCTGCCTTGTCATTTTATCTATGCTCAGAGTGTGTGCTATTATCCGTTTATAACATCGCTTCATATACTTGTGTCCACTTTAAAAATCAGGCTTTGATGCATTGGTTGTGTGGGATGTCGTACGCTTTATTTGGTGTCCTGCCTTATGGCGGTGAATGTGCGGTGAATATCGTTGTTCACCATTGTCTATCATGACACGGATTTCAGTCACAAATGTACCACATTGCCATTTGAACTGACGTCATCATGTTTGTCATCTTACAGTTCCATGTATTGTTTTTAGGGTGGACACGAACGTTTCAGTGCTTTCTTCCTTGTTTTGCTCGCCCTTTTATATCTTACAATATCCAGAATTGTTTGAAACCGACATGACATTTGTGCGATAGGAATCAAATGGTGCTGCTGATCTTACATTATACCAGGGATAGAGGGACAAAGTTACATATGTGTTAAAACTTTGCACGGATTTTACTTTCCAATTTTCTTGAAATGGGGCTCATTTTCTTTGCCATTTTAGTGAGCACAGATGTAGGCTGTGTACGTGGAGGTAAGATTTGCTTTCACTGTTTTGATTTCGGTCTTAATATCATTATGATCCGAATATTGACACTTGGACTGTCACGGTTTATAGGACTACGTGTATCTTGTGTCCAAAATTGTTGTTGGTGTTATGTATATGAAGGCTGGGAGTGACATTTAGAATGGGTGGGCTACTCTCTCGCAACCTCTTTGGCAATCCATTGAGTCCGATGTTGAATTCGAGTTCAGAGATCCCCGACTAATCGTTCGATAGACTACTGTGGAGACTGACACTGACAGACAGCACTGTGTGCTTCTTTGCCATGAACATAAAAAGAAAGATTTGCCAAATGAAGATTTCATTTCCAGTTAAAAAAAAAAAGATATCCACAACGGCAACTGAAAAGGATTTGTTTTCTTCCTTATAATGACGAAGGTCTTCTAGTTTAAAAATAAAGCGTTAAGGTCATATCGTAAACTCCAGCGATGTTTGTTTATGTTTCTCGTTACATATTTGTGGCAAATGCTGATGATATTAAGCCACAATATTCTTGACCATGTTTTTGAGTTCCAACCCAAAGAAGAAATGGAGCCAATGATTTTTGCCTGTGGTTTATGTTGCTGGTCAAGATGATCAAGATGACTGTGAGATGACATTGGGGCTAGACACTCTTCATTGTAAGGCCAGACATTCTTAAGCATCTTTTTCCTGTTAAATCAGATGCCATATATCATCTTCGTTTTAGATCAAGAGTCCCAATTTGTCAATGACGCGCATGCTCTTAGTCCTACATGTCTATCAGATTATATTATCAGTTTCGTGGCTAGGCTGCTCTAGACAGTTTGACAAATGGCCGGTCCACATTTCAGCTTCACTCGGAAAGATCTTTCGTCTCCTTGAAATTAGAGTGATTTGAATCAAACCCTCAGCTCTGATACATGGCAGATCCAGTTCAAACAGCGTTGGATCAGGCCGATCTAAATTAAAAAACAACTGCTGAACGTTCTTTGTTCATAACCGTCGTGACTGGTTGGATTTGATTCGTTTGCGGTTCTTGGAGACTCGTCGTCTTCACAGAATTTTGCAAGTCCCTACATAACTATATTTCATTTCCCTTCTTAGTTCTAAGACTATCAAGCAGCTTGAATTTGTTCGGCGCCTGACCCCTCTTTCAGTGCAAACATGCTCTGTTAGAACTGATCAGGCAGGACATTGGCAAGGGAGAGAGAGGGAGAAAGAGAGAGAGAGAGAGAGAGAGAAGAAGAGTTAAGGGTGGGCTGTTCTATGCAATCCATAACAGGTGTAAATGTATCTATCGGTATCTCACTTGTGATATACAAAGGCTTTCATTTCCTGTTCATGTACATGTTACTGTAAATTGAATTTGGCACGTCTTTATTGAGGTGGGTCACTTTTATCTTCTCATACATTTATTATGTGTCCGACGTGCATGACTCATTCACGATCTTCCTCCGCCTCCAACCCACCGCATCTTTCCTTTATTTGTTTGTTCCATTCCACCCACTGCCCTATACATTATGTACATTGTGGTATGAAGTCACATAAGAACCCCCTTTCCCGCACTTGGGCGTGGATTGTATTTGAGGAATTATAACAAGATTGCTGATCATGTTTTACTACATTAGGTGAACATGTATTGTTAATACATGTATTTTATCGGACTTTGAATGGCACATATGGATACATTGTACATCAATTGCAAGTCCTCTTACTCTTAGATACAAGCACAGAAGCTTTGGAGAACTTCTCACTGACTTTTACCCCCAGACCTTTGCCACAACTTTTTTTTTTTTTTTTCTTTTAAAATCTTCTTAAGCAGTGTTTAATTAAAAGAGAGAGAGAGAGAGAGAGAAGAAAAAGAAAGAAAGAAAGAAAGAAAGAACAAGAGAAGGAAAGAAAGAAAAAGAAGACCAAAATAGATAAAAATATTTTAATGTTGCATTTCTCTAATGATCATCCGGTTTCAGTGCTCGTGAAAATGTTACATACATGTACATGTATGTGTACATGTGCTGTGTATTAGGAGTACTATGGACACAGATGAGAATCAAAATACAATGTAAGATGTAGATCCTACAATCTGGCCAAGCAGAATGTGAGTGCACATGTAATGCCATGTCTGTGCTTCATTTGCTTCAGTGTGTCATTGCCAGCAAATAAACGAGTGTTCACAAACATACGTAAGAACATAATACGGAGAACATTGATCTCCACATATCTGAGAGAAGAGCGGTGAAGAATCCACAGTTACATGACTGTTGTACATGTACTGTACATGTATTCCTATTGGCCGTACCATTTGTGTTTGTGACATTTTTCGGAGACAGTTGTGTGAGGCCCATTTTGAGACAAATACATGTACATGTATAACATAAAGTATATTGCTTTGGTACACATTAACACCCACGACGCATCTCAATCCTACAGTGCAATTTCATATTTGGGCATGTATATATATTGTATATACAAATGTCTTTAGAAAAAAAAAAGTGTGCCCATTCCTACACCTGTTCCTATCTTTCTCAGATGCATGTGATCGATTCAGTAAAAAAGGGGCGATAATGCTGGTCCACATTAAGTGGGATTCATTTTTCCGTAAGCAGAAATGGGACAAGATACAGAGTATTTCCAGACACACCGAGCCTATACGGCGTCTTTGATAATGATAATATGTCACCTTACACAAGATTGCGCCCACAATGACAACATTTTTGAAATAGCTCTTTCAAACCATAATCGTAGCAGGAGGCATTTTTCTCCGATATAAATTTATAATGATGATTTTTGAAGTCATAAATACATGTATGCAGACTTTAACTGGGCACCAAATTGATTTCTGAAGAAACGTGAAGGAGATACATGAGTACATGTACATATATCATATTTCAAAACTCACGAGAATTACTGATATGATTTGATAATAATACGCACTAATGTCCAATACACGTGTTTCAATTTTACCATTTTTGAGATGAATGTAATGTGAGTTGTATAAATTAATCTGATTCCGTATCACTTGGCTGTCTCCTTTCCCGTTATATTAGTATAAAGTCCACACTGAATTCGGAAACCGTACCGTTATTGCGAGATTCCAACTGCACTTTCGTAGAACTGCATACAGTTTAAAACTTAAATTACTAATAATACATGTACATGTAATAAATATAACATACACTGTACTGATCAACGTAGGCCTACCTTGATTTAGTCCCATCATCTGTACCAATGTACTGTACATGTGTGCACGTGTTTTTAACCACAACTTACCGTCGGCGTGTGTCACCTACCAGGTAGATAAGATAACTCACCAGTCTCCTCGTTGCTCTTGCCTAAGTACAATGTACTCAGTCAGTGTGGCTGTCTAGCCGGGCTTTCTGCTGCTAGTGCAACTTTTGACTTTTACCGCATTGAACTCCGCGCACCAGGTGTGTGTTGTCTCCCTACTACTACACGCGTAGGTAGCCTACACCACAGCAGGATATTTCTCTCACTTCTCAATCAATATCAGTATCACTCATTTCTACAACCATTGCAATTCCACATGTTGATGAGTTCTGTTGTTTATTTATTTACTTATTTATTATGGTCTTTGCCTTTTAATAAACAATTCTCTTGATGCACAAGCAAGAAAAACTTTGTTCTGTTTGATTTGTGTGACAAGATATCTAGATGTATCAGCTGTCTGCAATAGGATCTGTGGAGAAATACATACATAAAGTAGAACTGTTGATGAGTATTTGTTTGTGATGGGGTTTAATGACACATCAGCACGATTACGCCTATATTGAGTCAAACACGGTAAGATACGTTTACACGTCATGAAGAAGAGAGGAAAGAAAGCGAGACAGAAGACAGAAGCAAGGACAGAGAGAAGAGATTGTCTCCCCTGGAATGTCGAGGACGGCACTCAATGGGAAACATCCCACCGATGGCGGGCTTATACCACCTGCAGGTGGGAGGAGAGAACCTACCTATAAACCCCGGGGCCCCGCCGGGGGTGGGGGGGGGGGGGTGTCATTTTTAAACATGTTCGTGTTAAAAAAAAAAAATGCAGGGATTATTAGAAACATGCTAAGGTTTCTGTTAATTATTTTGAAAGACTTTTATGAACACGTAGTTCTCTGGCAAGGATTAAAAAGACTTCAAGATATTTATCTGTATGTATTTCAATTCCTGAAGCAAGTTTATCTGATGGAAACTACATTGGGCTGTGTGATTATGCTGAAGGTGTAAGATAGTAAGACTATGAGATGACTGTCTAACTGAATGGACTACCAACTGCCTGTAAATGATCTGTTACAATGTACAGCATTGTGACCTATGTACACGTATGTGTAAATACATGTACATGTACGTAGATATGTCCCAAAGTCTGCCAAGGGCCACAAACTCCCAATATTCAGTACTCCCTCCACTGACTCCAGCTGAAGCTCTATTGTCAAAGACAATGAATGAGGCTTGTATGTTACAATGCTCTTCTTTTGCCTGTCTGGTGGAGGATTCACTGTAACTGTAAACATGTTCACAGGCCCCTATGACTATGACTCTTGCTCCTAATGTAAATCACTAAATTACTCCATTCACAGTCAGATCTCAAACTGCAATTTCACATCTCCACAAGCATACTCAGTTTCAGGCATCTTGTCCAAGCTGACACCACTGGTGCCTAAATCACACAGGCCTTTGTAGAGACAAAAGATGAAGTCAATAAAAATGATGCACAGTACATGTATCTTCTGTACAATGTAAAAGATACTGTAAGGTGTACTGGCATAACTACAATGATAACATGCATAGCACTGAGCAGCTGTGATGACTCAAACAAGAGCAATGTGGGATAAAATCAAATGTTTAATGCAAAAATATGAAAAGTAATACATTGACACATTTAATACTGGATGATCAATTGTGTTCGTCAAAGCTAAAACATGAATGAATGTGTTGAAGTACAAAAATGAGATGGAGAACTACATAAATTTAAAATCCGTTTCCATTTGAAACTTTTGCAGTGGCAAACACATACACACAGGCAGTGTTCTTTCAGATGGTTCACATCACAGACTGGGACAAAATGTCATATTTCTGAGCTCTTGTCTTATTAACCCTGACATCGACATAAGCTAGGGGTGGTTTGTATGAAATAACAATGCACATGTACATGTACTTTGTTCAGAGGAAAAAAAAAAAATGCTGACGGATCTCTTCTCAAAATCTCAAGCCCCATGAGAGATATCTCCTTGACCTGTGACTTTTCACCAGGAGTGAGGCCATGAGATATACACATGATAATGATGATGATGGTTATGCAGGTTGCATGTATTTGCAATCATTGCTGAGATTGGGTGCGTTAACAAAAAAAAAAAAAAGAGTTTATTGACTGTTAAGCATGAAATGTACATTGTATACATACTGATTAGTATACAGTCACAGAGGGAAATCTGCCAATGTTTCCTTCTGTTAGCACAAAAGTAACATTGTAGCAAAGTGATAATACTTACGCATGTTTTTGTTTGCATAAAAATGGCCTGAAGATAGAGAAAACTGTCATGGCATGGCTGAATGGTATAGTGAATTAAGTTCTTGAATGACATGAGGCAAAGAGATCAAACAACTTCGCATATCATGTGTCAGAGTACTAGAGCCAACTAATGCATGACATGGATGTCATTTTGATTGCTGGTCTCACTGAGGGACTTGGCTCGCTCTCAGCACCAAAGTCATACACAAATATATCAAAGTTCAACTGAGGGAAGCCTAACACCCATGATTCATCTGTTGCTAAAACATTCTGACAGCCTCAACAATAATGCATGTACAAGAATGTAGTTGTGAGTAGTTGTTAACAGTCGTAAAATCAACAGACGCCATTGTAGACATTAGGGAGATTCTAATGGTGTATGGCTATGCCAATTGGAATTTGTGGACAAACCTGGCTTTATACATGTATAATGAAAATCATGTGCATGGGCAACAACTTATGTGCTCACCGGTCTCTGCAAATATCACAAGCTGCTTCTTCATTCATGGTTAGCAATAATGACTATGTTATTTTTTTTCACTTATTGTAACAACTACTTCTTAATGATAAATTACTAACTACTGGAGAACAAATTGTCATTTTTCTCTAAAGGGCAATTTAGGATATGTCTCATTTTGCCCAGAAACCCTTCATATACATTTTTATTCTGAAGTTACAAATACATGTAAGACAACATGACAGAGCAACACAAAGAGACCTGATTCTGTCTATAATCACTTTGAAGTTATAAAATTGATAAGAATTCCTTTGACATTTTTCACTTGTTAAGTGTTAGCCATTTTGTCATAACTGTCAGAGGATGCTGGTACTCGTACAACTTGAATCTTTCACTCTCCACATCTGACCTATGGTTACAGATAACTACTACATGTAATAATATCAGCTTAAGGCAGTCTTTTCTCTAGCAGGAAAATGTCCTTACTCCAAATTACTGGCACAACTCTGACAAATGGGCTATAAAATTTCTGACACTATCAATCTTTGACATACTTCTCACTGGCAAGAACAACATATCAGACTGTTTAGGAATGTGAACAAGTTCTCACAAATGAGCGTGAAAAGTCCTGACCTGACATTATCAATCAACAGCATTTTTTTCCCCAGCAAGTATTTTCACCAGCTGTCACATATTTTTCCTATATACAAGGTTTTCATCTCCAGACCTTAGCGTGATTTTTTTTTAAAAAAAGCAAAACTGGCAATTCTGAGGACAACTCTAACTGTAAATCATCATGCTATAATTACAATAACATAAGTGTTAAGGGGGGGTAGCCATGGTAAATGCCAAATAGCTATTGAATTGTTTCTTTGCTTGTTTTTCTTCACCAGTGTA
>JBCAUA010081812.1:0-10738 GCA_038406235.1 Peronia verruculata | reverse complement strand
AGCAACTTTTTGATACCATTTTTACAGGCAGAAAAGGCAGTACTTTTAAGAGAAAACAAAAGCTCAAAATCGCATTTTTTGGGTAAAATCCACATTTCAGGACCCACTGTGGCTGATTGTCAGCCATAACTTGTGAGGACAAAGAAAAAAAAAGTCTAATTGTAGGGCAAAAGTATTGATTACTTGAAATAGATTTACTTGTTCAAAGCATAATTTCAACTTGATCAGGATGGAGTCCTAGTACAAAGAAGTCTTCAACAAAATGAGTACTCCTCTATAAAATCTGTTTTGATAAATCAGTAAATTCTCTGTAATAATCAGGGTGTTATATGATCAAATACAGATTTCATGTGCCTTTTTTTCTTCTTTTAGTTTCATGAGGGAAAAAAGTGAGATTTTCATGTTCAGGTGTTCATTTATTTATTTACTATTTCATTCTTTCTCTATTTATTTCTTTATTTATTCATAAAAAATGTATTCACTCATTATTCATTTTTATTCTCTACCCACTATTCATTTGATATTTGTCTTTCTGCAGAGGATTGGACAGTGTTGATAACAGATATTTCTTTAGTTATTTGAGTGTGTCTGAACACAGAAACGGGGATGACGTTGACTCTTCAAGGTAAGTTTCGTTCTTGATATATTTATTATCTAACCTGTACATTGTTTTCCCGAGGCTTATTCTCCTGTCTGCAATGTGCTGTCACACTTATTCTTCAGGTATTGCACTGCAGAGGTTTGAAATTTTCATCAGGAATAAATTTCCACTTCATTATGATTAGAATTATGAGACTACGCTCATTTCACAGGTCTTAAAGAGATGTAAACTTATGAAGGCACTCTGTGTGAGATCTATAACTGTTCCTTGACTACTTTTGCATGAATAGTTTCTGAGAATCAAGTGTGCAGGTTGTGATATTCGTACAATGTCTTTGAACAAGATATAAAAGACAAAATGGCAGATCCCTTTGAAAAAATTCATAATTACCAAATGTATAACATTGATATTCTAATTCTCTCTTCCTGTGGAATTTTTCAACATAAAGAAGAATTCTGAACAAATAGTGTGTTGTATTTCAGTCTTTATATTTCACAATCAGTTTTGGTGAGTCCATAATTTATTATTATGATCAATAATATATATAATCAGTGCACTGATCAATGAAGAACAGAATTTAATTGTTGCTGAGACTAGTCCTCTCTGAGCTATGAGATGCAATTCTGTTTGAAGTTACATCTGAATATGAGCAAGTCTGTGTCTTTTGACAGGACGGATGTATGTTTCATTGCAATTGACACTGAGTCAGACGTCATCCTCAACATTGGTGGAGTGATTGATGTGCTGGACTCAAGCGCATACGAAGATCAGCTGGACACCTATAGAGTGGTTGATAGAGGGGTGAGACTTTTCATTTATATACTCAGAAAATTTATGTTTTTGGATAATAATTTTATTTTATTTTTTTTACTTGTGATTGGTACTATGAACTCAGAATACTCAAAAATTATCGGGCAATTTCATTTTTTTCTGCCCATCTGCATATATGTATGTATGTATGTATGTCCATTGTCTATGTATTTCTGTATTTTTTTTTTTTTTGTTTTGCTTTTTTGTTTTGTTTTGTATTGTACCACCACATAATTATCTATGTTTTTGGAAATAAAGAACTTGATATGTATGTTTGTGTGTTTGAATGTTTGTATGTATATTTATTTATGTGTAGGTAGGTAGGTAGGTAGGTAGGTAGGTAGGTAGGTAGGTAGGTAGGTAGGTAGGTAGGTAGGTAGGGAGGGAGGGAGGGAGGGAGGGAGGGAGGGAGGGAGGGAGGGAGGGAAGGTGGGAGGGAGGGACAGATGTCTGCCTGCCTCCCTGCCTGCATACCTTCATATATACGTATATATGTATGAATGAATAGGTAAAGCACCATTGAATTCAGTGTGTGTTGTTGAACTGAGGGTGAGATACTTTCCGATAAGCTTTCAATATCGACTTGAGCAGCTCAGCCAATCACAAAAATGGTCTTATATAATATATTGTCACTCTTGTATGTGGTCCTTTATGAATAATTCCAAAAGCAAGGATGAACAAATATTCTATTTGTTTCCCATCCTAAAGTTTTGATAAACCAAGATGATCTTCTATTTGTTTCCCATCCTAAAGTTTTTATAAATCAAGATGATCAAGTTTCTTATTATTGTACCTGTGATGAAGATCAATTTCTCGTGGACCAAAAGAGAGAAATCCATCAGTTGCATAATTGTAGGTCTCCTTGTATAAAGGAATGATGAAGTAATCTGGCACATCCTTTACCTACTGTCCAGTGTCAAATGGCAAGAAGTTGCTTCATTCGTTATCAAGTTCCTTTAGAAATATGTGATTAGTTATGTGCCACTGTGGAGGTCTATTAAAATACAAATCTTCTCTGAGAAAGTTTTTAAAAATTTTATAATTGTATCCCACTGGCACTTAAAATCCACTTAGAAGATACAGTACTGCAGAAATTTGATAATTCTAGCAATGTGCCCGGTGCAAAATCTTGGTAAAAACACAAGAGTATCATTAACATTTTTTTGGACATAGATGATGAAAGAATTGTTCTTTTTTTTTTAACTTTTGCAGCAATGTTACCCAAGTGAGTCCTCTGAGAGCAGTGTCAAATGGAGAGACTTGTGGTGGGTGCTTGTTGCACTGGCCATTTTTGTCTTTGTCTGCTGTGTGATTCTCATCATCCTTGTCCTCATGCTATATGACCGGTAAGTTTTGGCAAAAACCGTATACTTCCAGAATGTTATTTTACTGCTTCAGATCTGTAAATAATGCTGCATTTTAAGATATAGGAAAAGTTCAGAAGGAGATGTACACAGCACAGTAAAACTAAAGCCTCAGTAGATGAGCTGGTTCAATCAAATAGCTCCAGGCTGGATACTGTCACTACGTATCACTGGAAACTTTAAAGAAAAGAATATATTTTGAATATATATTCATTTTTAATATTCTTATTCTTTTCTGCTGTGAGATGCCTTTAGCACTGATAAGGAAACATCCATCCTGTTGCTTATATTGTCACATTTCGTGGAATTCACTGGTCATACCTCAGATCATTGCGCTGCATTATTGATTCATTATGTTGCAAATGTTAAATCTACAAAGTATCTTGTCCTGATGTGAAAAGTATAATGAGATGAGATAGGATATGGTAACTTTTTTTTTTTTTTTTTCCAACAAAAGTAGAAATTTTATGTTGATGTCCAATGTAAAAGAAGCTGAGTTCAAAATTATATAAATAAATTATATAAATTAAGCATAATGTTGAATATTGACCATACAGTCACTCACATAGCATCTTCTTTGCAGTTACATACAACCACACATAAAAAGGTCCAGCATTCTAAAATGAGACCATGAGTGTGTTGCTATCTTTATCAGTTTCAATGTATTTTTGACATATAATATTGGACACCAGTTTAAAAAAAAAAACAAAAAAACTCTCATTACATGTTTTTGTTTATACTTTGCAAGGAACTCCAAAGTTTCTGTATGTCTTCCTTTTTATCCCAAACATTCCTGATGGTTTGTGAGAGATTGTATGGAATTGCAGTTAGCAAAACTACACAAGATCAGTATTCAAAGTGATATATGCTTACTTTTGTCATTTGTCATCTATGAGTTTGGTGTTAAGTCATTCTCATTCTCATTTTCTTTTCGTTCCACCTATGTAAAGCAAAGAGAAAATTAATGTTGTTAGTTTTTCATGTGTTTAATAAATAAGGGTGTTTAATTTTGTCCACTTTTTTTTTTTTTTTATTCTTTGCTTTTAGCTACAAGAGCTACATGGAAACACGAAAAACATGTAAGTCAAGAAAGTTTTTATCATTGGAAAAGTCTGCTGTACTTTTGCATTGAAACTTTAACTATAGTCAGATGTTGATCACGGGATTGGTAAGATTATTCAGAATCGGTGATTTTTTTAATATTTTTTCATTGACATAATCTTCATGGATGTCAAACTTCCGACTTTAGTGAGAATTCCAACTTTTTGGTCGTCACTGACTTTCCTACTTTTGGACAATCAACTGCCGACTTTTATGGATTCCACGAGACAATCGGGGTTTTATAATAATTTATAATAATTTAAAGATTTTAATGATGAAAGGGAAACAGGGGAGGGTAACATGACTACACTGAAATCAATATTGGTGCAGAAAGAAGCTTTTTTCTTTTTAAATCGTAAGAAAATTTGGGACATTAGCGTTCCTGAAAACAAACAAAATTTATACAGAATACTCAAAGACGAAGGTGAATGTTTCTAGTATATCTTGTACTAAAATGTTTGATTTTGCTTGTTTGTTTGTTTGTTTGTTTTTATCATTTACCTATAACACTCAATTTATTTCTTGTGTCTCTTACTTCCCAGATCTGGTCTCACAGTAGAGCAGTACATGGCTACCAGTTCTGTGCCTTTGGATGACTAAAACCGCAGGGGAATAACTGATAGTGTTGGCTGAGTTTTACTGCCTTCACTTTCTCACTATTTGAATTGCCCCCAACAATGAGATGGGGAGAAGCGACACTCAAAATTTAAAATTTAAAAGATACCATAAAAGAGGATTAGCAAAAGATCTGAATTGCAAGGTGACATGGATTTCCAGCAACTACTAAAACATTTTATCTACCATAAAGCAAAATGTAGGCAACTGTCCCATGATAATTTGTCAGTTTCTTTGTCACTGCTTTCCCAGAACAAGAATTTGTTTGCTATTATATGCTTTTGTGTGAAAGAACAAGCTTGTTTCAGATTAAATATAACTTTTTTTTTTTTTCAACCCCCTCTCATACATTATCTTAGTTCTCTCCATCTCCTTTGAAATGAATCATCACTTTTTTGTGGCAGTTTTGTAAAATATGGACAATGACAGAAAAATAACAGAAAATTATTAAATTCCACAGATTTTTTTTGTGGTTATTAGTGTTGAACACGATGCAAGCTGTTGTCAGAAATGAGAAATTGTATTAAATGAGAAAAAGATGAACTGATGCATGAATATATTTTGAAGGTGCTTTCTGATCTTGTATGTATAACGTCCATGTTAATAGATGAAATACCTGCACATGGATTATATATTAGAACTCCTTTGTCTTTATTGTTTTTGATCATCTGTAGTTATTTTCATTTATTTCATTTAAATATGGATCTTGGGAAGACAAATGATAAATGTGAGAAAAATGCATCGGGATTGGTCAGATTAAATTGCCTAGTTTGACAATCGAGAAGTTATGACTGTTGCTTACCAATGAGAACCAAATAGATTTTGTTTTGCTTTAAGACATTCACTGCATTAGACAATGAATTTTGGACTTTCATAACATTTGGCAATATGCCTCACCTGCCTTCAGTGTCATAGTATGTCAGGTGCAGATTAACTAGATATATGTGATTTTTTGAGAAAAAAAAATTAGTAGTTCTTTCTTAGGCTGCAATATGCCAAAACTTTGCCATATATTTTTTGCATATCAGCAAAATTGCAACTATTAAAATATATGGATTTTGTCAAAAGATATTCTTTCCATTTGTCACTTTTCCTTCCATTTTTTTTTTTTTTCACTACTTGTTTTTTGTATTTAGATGTACAAAGCTTGTATTGTTAATGTCAAGTCTTATTCAGTTTGTAGCCTTATAATCTAAATAGAGCTCATGAAGTAATTTCTGTCAATTGGTTCAATATTAGTTCAATTGAACTCTTTCATATTTCCCACTGGTCTTCAAACAATAGTTGATCTCATGTGCTAAGATATTTTTATAGTATATGCTGAATTTTGTCTCCGAAACTGAGTATCTTGGTTATTGTTATTTTATATACAGTATGTTCTAGGTCATTGAAAAAAGGCACCCCAGATGTAACTTGAATCATACTCACCCAAGATTTGAAATCACAATGAAAAGGATATAAGACTGTGAAATATGAAAAAAGAGTTTCAGTTATATACCTTCCTGCCTCAAAATCAACATTTTTTTTTTTTTCCTCAAGTCTCAATTGCAGGGAATTAAATTTAAAAAAAGAAGGATTTATACAGTTTGTCTGATAGATGAAAATAATATTGATTATATACTGATCTGTTGTACTGTGCACATTGTACAACTGCCATGTCACATAAATTGGGTCGAAATGTTTCTGTACATATACACTATTTTAAGTGTTACAACATTAGGGAAAATTTGATAGTTATAACATGACAGAAAAATCACTCTTGTTACCTTATTTTGTAGATGTTACTTTTTATGGTAGGACATTCTATATACTGCTGCCTTAATGTTTCCTCCAGACATATCATTCTGATTTGTTCTTGTTTTTATTTATATGAAAGTATAAGTGTAAGAATAAAAAAAATGTACTTTTATACATATTTGCTTTTGTTGTTCCCTTTATTTCCCTATCTGTATTTCAACATTGTAATGTTTAAACCAAGTGGTGAAAGAAGTTGTGAAGTTAATTATGACTGCCTTTGATGGGCAAAAAGGTAATTCATGATTGTGATGTTGATTCTTTGTGGTGAATATTCTTTATTTCTGTATACCAGTATGTCCAGTGCTATTCAGTTTTTCCCTACTGTATTTTTCTTGCTTCAAATTCCTCTTTTGTCCTCTCTTTCCAATCAGTGCTGACCATTTTATATTCTTTCCTCTGAACACAATTAAGAAACTTTTTTCGTTTCTTCCATATTCTTCACATGAGCAAGATAATTGTTGCAGATAAATCAGAACAATAGGAAATGTCAGGAAATGAAATTTGTCTCGTGGCCAGTCGAAATGAGACATAAGTGGCTGGGCTAGAACCAAGAAATCGGGCTTTAAATGTGATGAGGGGGGGGCCAGACATAGAATTTATTTTTTATTCCGGAAATTGAAAATTCCATTCATTTCTGAACAAAGCAATATTGGTCTTGCCTTCGATTTATAAATATTACTTTGGGATGTTTGTGGGGAAGGTATGTAGATTTATGCATTCAATCCTTCATTTAAACACAATTTTCTCAGAATTTCAGTCATTGGTGGGGTTCCCCCCTTGTCTCCTTAAACTGCAATATCCCTGGCTGGAATCAAGCTAGCTCAGAGGTTTTTCCACCACGTGAAAGGGTATGAAATAAGCTATCACATAATACCAAAAACTCTGCATGGTGAAAAATCAACATAGATCTCATTTTGATTGGCTGCAAGACATTTGTTTTGTGTACTGTCAGGCTGAGAAATCTGTTGACTTGATTTGCGTGGGAATTATGTATTTTTCATAGACAATGGAAGTTGTCTGTTGAGTCAGAGCTCAAAAACAGTAAGCGTGATAATATGCTAACAAAATACACTGAATAATTAGATCATGCATTGCAGCAATGGGCCAAGTAAATAGCAAATTGAGCTAGCAAACTGTGATTGCAGTAATGATGAGTATTACATGATTGAGCCACTAAGATCAAATACAAACTAAACATCTGGATGTCAACTATGCACTGGCTTTAATCTTGTGTAACAACAGGAAAAGATAAATGTAAAAAAGAGAGGGACAGATGTTCACCATACAAACAATCCATAATATAACATTTTTACATTCGTCAGCAATGTCACAGACAGAGGCAACTTTTTTGGCAGTTTGATCTGAATTGTAATAGTCAAAGTGATAGACTGAAAAGCTTTCACACAGAATGCCCTCAAAGAATAATTCATTTCAGTGAGGTAAGATAAGACAACCAATAGAATGGTTTTTGGGAACACTCAGCTGCTGACCATGCAGAAAGCCAGAAAAGCATCACATGGTCATGTGAGACATATGACAAATACTTTTATCCTGAAGATATCAGCGCAAGAAAAATACCACATCTGCCATTCTTGGATGTTTGGAGGTCCAATCTAAAAAAAATCTACAATCATCTTCCAACCTGAGGAAAACCAGGCAAGACAATTCAATGTGGCTATTTTCACTGATCCATTTGGATTTGAAGAAAAATGCAGACCACAAAGTAGCAGATGAAATAATTCTGAAAACAATCAGAGAAAAACAGACCAAATGGGAAAACTGCCCTTCGAATTTAGATACTGCAAGAGATTATGTCCATCAGACATCAGTCGAGTCAGTGATGAAAAGCACTGCAACAGCAAAATTCAGATCTAAGTACTTGCATTACATCACCAGTTTAGAATACAGACTGCTTCAAATATCTGCCCAGAGAGACAAAAAAATAGGACATGTAGTAGTTTCCAACACAAAAGGTGCAGGAGTATTACATGTAATTACTGTTTCTTCATACAGTTCTTGTCCCAACCTACTTTTACATCTGTTTCCTCATTCCAGATGTCAAAACGAATTGTGCAAATCAGCAAGAGCTTTTTTTTTTAGGCTTAACTATTTCTAATGGTCTCCCTCTCATTACATCACAATTTAGCCCATTCTCTTCACCATTAATGTACTTGTCAATAGCCTGCCTGCCTGCCTGCTGCTCCTCCTCCTGTCTGTCAGTCTTTCTAAAACTGCTGTTGATGACTTTGTCCTATGATGATCCTTTCATGCTGTAATAATGATGTTCTTTTTTCTTTGTTATTTCTTAGAATATCAAATGCATAAACCTTTTCCCATTATGTATTGTATTTTTGCAATTGCAAAATCAACATATTGAATATATTAAACAACACAGTAATGGTAGAATCAGCCAGGGTGACAAAAATCTTTACATGATGCCAACACATGTTATGATGATGGCGTATATGGACAATATTGATGGAACTTTCTGTCATTTTGAATCATAAAAGCAGCTGTGAGTCATATATTTGTTTCTCAATTTTATAATTCAGTCATCAGTTTAAATAGTGATATTTCTGCTGATCAGTTTGAAGTAATGATGATGATATGACAATGTGACTTCATCTAGGTTATCATTTAAGAAGATTTGTGGGTATTAAATGGAGCGAAATATTAATCGAGTTTATCACTTTATACCAACCTAACAATAAACAACTGAAACACCGGGTTCTTTGTAAAAAGAAAAAAATAATAAGATTAAACATTTAAACCCTCTTCAATTGTCACTTTGTCTGTCAACCTGACTAAAACATGTAAGCACAAAACTTTTATCTAATGCTAACACAAAATACATTATACATGATTGCATAATCTTTAAGGAACATCAAAGGAACAGTACAATGGCAACACTGCTGCAGCCAGAGAACCTCTGATGGATCAGAATAACAAAATAATTTTGTTTCATGAGATTTGTAAAAAGTAATAAATGATACTGCAAAAAAATCTTTTCCTTTGCTTCAGGTGAAGGTGAAGCAAATATCTAGTAACGATCACATGAATTCCAGTAACGTCCTAAATGATTCACTATTTGCCCTAAAATGGCATGTTTCTCTCCTGTGGTGTTAGTTCTAATGGTAAGCTCTAATTGCTGAATCTTTTCCTTCACATCTCTGTGCATTCCTCCTCCACAATGATCATAACTTCCCCATTCTAAAAATACAATCTTTCTTCCTTATTCATCAGACAGTCATGGAATGAATTCTGTCTTCTCCTTTACCGTTGCAGCTGCAAGTGCATATCTCATCTTCTTCTGGATCAATAAATGTACAATAAATGCAGTATGACTTAAACATTTTACAGAATCCTGTTCTGAGCCAAGCAAATAGGGTTCAGATAGATCTCAGCCACTTCTTCTGCATGTCCATTCTTGTCTCACTTATCATCATGTAGTGCTTGGCTCTCTCATACTCTGTGATCTACTTTTATCTCTTGATTCTTGCCTTTATAGTTTTTTTTAATCACTTAGGCACCTTCATCACCCATATTCATGCAGTGTATGCATTTCTTGACCAGTCCATCAGCCCCATATGTGACTCGTATTTATCCCCTTCACCATGTCATGTGTGGAGAAGAAGACATTGATGCTAGCAGAACAATGATGGATGTTCCAATATAACATTCTTTCCAAGGCACTGATAACAATAATGAACACAAATATCATATCCTTTACAGTGACAATTGACCAAACAAAATAAAATAAAATAGTAATAATGCAGAAGGATATAGATTGTAAGATAATAGATTGTAAAGCGCTTAGAGCCTGTAATTTCGGGAATAAGCCCTATATAAATACTCTCTATTATTATATAGGCAAAGGAAGTAGAAAACTCCTTCACTTGTATATTTAACAACAACAGCCAATAAATATACAATGTTCAGATTTTTATGTGTAGTACTATTGTAGCTAACCTGACAGGATACTTCTTTAAATCCGTGTTGTAAATACATGTGATAAAAAGTGTCTTAAGATAATGTTCCTGATATGCAAATATGCATTGAGATTCATAAGAAAGGCAGGTCACTAGTATAATGGGTAGTCAGGTTTCATGTCTCACAATATGATAATGCCATTCATTGTGATGGAGAAACATTGGAAAACAACAATGGCAATCAATAAGAAAATGCAGAGAATTTTGTTCACAATTACAGTGACAAAGAATCAACTCAGTATCACATGTTTTCACAACATTATATGAGACGTGACATGACGATATCAGGCGCTCGTCAAATTTTGCGCATATGGAGTTATTGGTATCCCTGTGAAGATTATTCATTTCCCTTTCAGTGTGTGAAAAAAAGTATTGGTCTACCTTAAGTAGAAGTTGAGATATTAGCAATTAAAGACGATGGGGGTGACCAGTTGCTGCAGCTGAATTTAGTGAGAAAATGG
>JBCAUA010081801.1:0-10738 GCA_038406235.1 Peronia verruculata | reverse complement strand
TATCTATCTATCTATCTATCTATCTATCTATCTATCTATCTATCTATCTATCTATCTATCTATCTATCTATCTAGTCCCTCTGTTTCTCTGGCTGTCTATTTGTATTTTGTCTCTCTACTGATCTTTCTTACTGCCTGCCTGCCTGTCTGTCTGTCTGTCTGTCGGTCTGTCTGTCTGTTTATCCACATCTATAACTATTTATCAGTCTCCTACGCGCGCGCCCTTTCAAATGAGGTCTATGTTGTTTTCATTTTATTTGTCTTTCTTCTTCGTCACTCTTTCATAGCTGGACTCAAATCTTGCTCGAGGTCCCTTACCTGCTAACGCACCCTGCCCTCTCACTCCTCAGTCAGTCTGTCTAGTGATCGTGCTGGATAAGATTTTGAGATATTTAGAATGGTCTTGACATCGTAGAAATACCGGTAACGTCAGTGGAGCACGATATGTCGTGAAAATAATCTTACGCGGTAGTAGTTCCATGACATGTCGTGAAAATACCGTTAATAAATAAATAAGTAAATAAAATAAATAAATAATAAATAAATAATAAATAAATAATAAATAAATAATAAATAAATAAATAAATAAAAACCTGAATGAGATGTGTATTTAAAATCTGCCACATGTCTTGGTCACTTACTTTAAAAAAGAAATGTAAAAAAACAAAAACAACAACAACAACAACAACAACAAAAAATCCGAATCACAACATATGAATCAGTTATCAATTATCACTCAGAGACGTGCATGGGTTGTCTATCTTGCTTCGCATCTGTTGTCTTGGTTTTCCTTTTAAATGATGGGTTAATTTGTTCACTGTTTTAGTTTGTTTTGTTACCTACACCTCATGAACTGGCTTTCCTGTCATTTACTTTTTCTTTTCCTTTGTATTATCAGATGCCACCAGACGTGTTATTTGCTTGTCCTGTAAAAAAACATATCATTTTGTCCACGTCTCATACCAGCCTTGTGCTTGCTGGTGGATTAACAAACAAACAAACAAACAAACAACAACAACAACAACAACAACAAAAAAAGAGATTTTCAGCTATAGAATTACAGGCCGCCATTTTATCTGTCCGTTGTGCGTGTGCACTCTGACGTGTTTGATTGGTTTATTACAAGATAAGCTAATTTTTTTCATATTGTTTTGTAACATATTTTTATCCCCTGTGTTGACGAGGTTTTATAAGATTTGATTTTCTCCAGTTTCACACATTTATTTTTTTACAGTACGTACTACGATACTACAAGGTCCTCCTTGGGCGAGAGACCTGGACGATAGCACTTGTAATCCCAACACCAGAGACCACACAGTGACTGTCGCAACCTCAGATTATATCTTTACCTGGGCTAGAATGAAATTCAGCTCTAAACGTAGGTGTGCAAAATTTAAATGTTTTCGACAGTCATTTTTTAAAATGTTTTTCTTGTTTTTTTTTGTTTTTATTTGTTCATATAAATAAAGAAAAATAAATCAGTTGTATAAACTGTATGATCAACTCCCACACATGCACACACCCACACATGCACACACCCACACATGCACACACCCACACATGCACACACCCACACATGCACACACCCACACACCCACACATGCACACACCCACACATGCACACACCCACACGCATACAACCCAAAACAAAGCTAATTTAGGCAGAGTTTAATCAATGCCAGCTTTTTTTTTCCAGTCCATTATTACGACGCCATGGTTTAGATCATGAGTGATCTTAATCCTTGGCCTTAACTCCACAATGAAGCAGAGTTCCGATTAAAGATTTGTTCAGATCACGTTGAGATGCTGAAATCTCCGTGGGCATGGGGGTGTCTGTGTGTTTTAACTTGATGAAGACCAAAGAGTACCACTTAAGGTGGGCCAGCCTCTCTTTCTCTGGGGAATGAGGACACACCATATATGGCTTTAACTGGCTCATGTGTGCGACAAATAATTCTGGAGTCTTCATGATTCCTCAAAGGAAAACATTTCTGGTCACGGTCCTCACAGTATCGATGTTTGAGAGTTGGCAAGTGTAGCCATTGTTTTATCCGATAGAACTGATTGTGGCCAATGAGGGGTTGTCTGCAAACCTGTGCTTTGAAAAAAATTATTTGTATGATTGTCATGAGCAATCGGATTTGTGACTACATAGTGTGAATGAAATGCTTGCATGTGAATTAAGGGCTTTTCTGTTTATAGTGTATTGCAAATATTTAGTTCCACCAGATTCAGAATTTCACCGGCTGTCCGTTAGTTTCGACACTGAGAAGCCATGCCACAATATGAGGATATTTCGTATCAGCAAAGATGTAACTGATGTCCACTGCGATCAACGAACACGTACCTCACAGTTACACCTGACGGGGCAAGTTATAGGCTATCTCTGTGAAATCACCATCAGTTTTGGTAAGTGTACAGAACCAAGCATAGATAAACATGCAATTGGATCCATGGTTAGATAATTACAGTAAGGGTTTGAATAATGTGCTTAAGGTAGACACAGACTTTAGCGAACTAAAGTGATTCTCTGTCCGGCGGAAGCGTATGTCATTCATTACAATGCAAACTGTTGTTACTGGAATTGCATCGGAATATTGATTCACATTTGTCACATACAAGTTCATCCTCGTCTTTCATGGACTCTTTAGCAATGTCAATCACAAGAAACACGATGGTTTTTAAACGGTATTTTCTTGAAATGACCATTTTCTATTATGTGCATAACAGGAGTACACAATTTTGACTCACGGTGAACACATCATTTGTTGTTATTGACAGTTGTTGTAGGGTGGTGTGCCATAGAGGTGACATCCTGGCTGCTTTTCTTGTCCTGATTTACTTCCTGCTCATTCAAGATAAGAAATGCTGCCTGGTGTCGCATGGACACATTCGATAACCTTTACAAAATTCGTTTATGTAGGCATCAAGAATCTTTACTGCACGTTAATTTATGGGAGATTTACCAACCCGCCCCGCCCCCTTCCACCGCAACTGCAGCACCTTATAAGAGTGTTTGCTTCAAATATTGCATATTTAAAATTACTGCATGTATTTAACTCTCTGGGGCATATTGCCATGGGAAGATGGAAACACATCAAAACATCTCACTTGTCTAAGACACTTTGGCAGGACAAAAACGGGAAGACATCCCCCCCCCCCCCCTTTCCTTTTTGGCGGGAAAGGGGGGGGGGGCGAAATCAGTGCATGCTAAAAAAAAAAAAAAAACCTATTTAATTGATGACATTAGAGAAAAAGGACCAGAGGAAGAAAGATGTATCGGTGTTACTGATGTCAAATCTGTCTCTCTAATCCAAATAAATATCGCATCAACTTTTACAAGGTGCAAACGAAAATTAGACGATAACACAGGTCCACTGGTGTACACGCCTTCTCTCACTCCACTCACACACGGCGGGTGCTCTTTGATTACTGCCATAACCGACATTTGTTCTGATTTTGGTTTAATTTGATAATCTTAAGCGCCATATTTTTCCACATATTTTTGCCAGGGTCGTACTCTGCCAAGTTATTAGTAAAGGAAGTAATTAAGGTTAAAAAATTTAAAAAAAAAAAAAAAGTCGTATGTACACGTGCTCATAAAAATGCTTGGTTACAGTGGTAAGGGCACTTACAATCAGTCACTGTCAAAGAATGGGTTTCAGTTACTCCTGTGAGGGCACATACCGTTGTAGTCAACTGGCCATTTGTGAATTGCACCGTGTCTGATAGTCGCTGAACACTCTGGTAAAGGCACTTCCAGCAGTATTAAATGTCAAGGTCGCTCACACTGATATGTCTTCTACATGGGGAATAAAAAACTTGGAGCACATGGCACCGTTGTTGTGCTCGGTTTAAAGTTCATTTTGGGAGTCTTTTGAAGACATCATTAAAAGTCCTTTTTTGGCCGATTAACTAGACGCGTGGTTTAAATTGAGAATCAGACCAACTTATAAGATTCAATGAATATTCTTCCAGCAGTCCAAACAAATTCAAATATTAATTCATTTAATTTCTCAATTAATGAGTGCCAATCAACTGCGCAGTACAGGATAATGGGCAACAGAAAGGTGAGATACAGTGTCAAGGAGTTTACAAAAGACGGATTCTGGACTACTTTTATGCTGGGACCTTCTAGACCCCCGAGGAGTCTCCCAGCACCCATTTCTAATTTGATAACCCATCAGTTACACAAAGCAATCTAATCGTGTTGGATCAGTTTAGTTGTCCGCGGTTTGTGGATCATTTTTATGCTGGGAGCTTCCAGGATCAAAATTGTTGTCGGCGGGTTCTGGACCATACAACATGTTGCCTGCCGAGCCTTTCAATCCAAAATCCTAAGAAAGTACGATTATCTTGGCTTTTTTTTTTATAAAAAGGTTGCCTTTTTTTTGTGGGTAGAAATTTAGCATTTGGAAATTTTGCCCGAAGAGCGGCACTCAGCCTACTCTTCCATTGGTTTCGAACTACCAAAGATTCTTTAACGTGCGTAACGTACACACGGAACCTCCGAAATATATCCGCCTTTATCCGAGAAGGCTAGACGCTGGACTTCTCTACCCAGAAGAAGCCAGGGGACCGTTGAGTCACTGAAAAAAATGCAGCTCTTTCGACCTTCTTGTCCTTCAGTCCCCCGCATTTTTTCAGTGACTCAACGGTCCCTGGCTTCTTTTGGTAAGGAGGTCCGACATCTAGCTTTCTCGGATAAGGGCGAATATATTTCGGAGGTCCAGTGTGTACGTTATGCACGTTAAAAAACCCTTGGCAGTTCAAAATCGACGGAAGAGTAGGCCTGAGTGCCGCTATCCAAGTAAAATTTCCAAATTCCAAATTTCTACCGAAAAAATTTCTCAGCAAAAATTGTTGGTTTCTTCAAGGCGAAACGGACACAGCAAAGAAGCCAGAGTGCAAGAGGCTCATGCCTATTGATTTATTCAAAGGATGCTTCTAATTAATTTGGTAATTTTAAAATTCTTTTGATAACTAATCTATGGATGCATGATCAGTCTAGCACGTTGAAATGTCTTAAATAGTGATGAAAATAGATGAGAGGTTTATACTATTCACAGCGATATTTCTATGCTTTTTGTTAGTGCGTAAATACGGAAATTGCGAATATTTTATAAACCTGACGTGTTAGCTCAAATCCGACTTCAGATCTGAAATCAGCGATCCAGAATCACACTTACTTTAATTTAAAACACATTAAGTTTTCCAAGAGGCAGACAAAAAGTTGAAATTTGTTGGCCAGTGTGATTCAACTTTGGCTCAAAATAAAAATAATAATAAAAAAAATAAATAAATAAAAACAGAAATTTAAAAAGAAATAATAATAATAATAATCTTAACAGAATACTGTATATTTTTTTTTCCAGAGATTTAGACAACTGTGCATTTAAATTGTTGTTTTATTGTTCATGTACATAGGGTATTCCTGTAATTCACCCTTTAGTATTAGATCTAATGATTTTGGCCTCATTGCGTACTAAAAAAGAGAGCACAATTTGTTTCCAAAGTGAAAGACAACACAATTTTCAGTGATGTCACTCATAGAGATAAATATTAACAAGTTATATATATACCAAACGAATCAAATAGACTAACATATAGCTATCTTACATACCTTGACTTGATTTGACCATTTGTAAATCAACAGTTGTACAAATTTTAAGCAAGCACTGCCCCGCGCAGGCTCTGAGCGACGCAGCGATTCACCAAGACTGAGACTTGCTGCAAATCATAAGCCTTTTTGTTTGACTGGCTTGTCTGATTTGCTTTACTGGAGAGAGTTACAAATCCAGTGTTGCATTTGCTAGCAGGTCCCAACACTAAACATTTAATTGCTCTAATAATGTATTTGAGGCGCGACACGATGAAATCGGGCGCTCGTCAAATTTTGAGCATATGGAGTTATTGGTATCACTGTGAAGATTATTCATTTCCCTTTCTGTGTGTGAAAAAAGTATTGGTCTGCCTTAAGTAGAAGTTGAGATATTGACAAATAAAGGCGATGGGGGTGACCTGTTGCTACAGCTGAATTTAGTGAGAAAATGGCTGATCACCTTTGTAAATCATACTTTACCTTTGTTAGGCCATGCCACTTAATTACAATTTTTGGGCCTTTACTCATTCTTTTCAGTCAGTTGAACTCTGAAATGCATTTTTAGATTGATAAGGTGAAGGAAAAAAAAATACGTTAAAAATTCATTCACTGTTGAAAAACACGTGATTTCTCTGGTCGGCTCAGTTTGATGAGCGCCTGATTTCATCGTGTTGTGTCTTAAATGATTAAAACAGAAATTTGACCACTTTGAATCTCATTAGGAATCCACTATATAAAAATTTATGAATCTGAATTATTAAATAAGATATTCTACAATTCTCCCTCAATACTAAACCATGCAACCATATCTGGCAGGAATAATATGAATTTTAGTGGATACATTGTGTAGCGGAAGAATAGATGACTTTATTGTGACAAGTGTTGACAAGTAATACATGTACTATGTTGTAAATTCAGAGATAGAAAATATAAAATGTTTTGATATGAAATTACTTATTTTCAGTGTATGTGGGGCAAAATTATTTAGAACCTTCCTGCTTCAAAGAGAGTTAGATTAGTTGCAGTCGCTTTTGAACATTGTAAAGTTGTAGTTATTCTTTTTTTTTTTTTTTTGTGCGTGTGTGTTCTAAATTTTTATATTCATATTCATCTCCTGTATATTTTGTTAAAGGTTCACTTTTAATTTTTGACTGACTTAAACTGATACTTCTTTTAAAACAGTTACTCTAAAAAAATATAACATGAATTCTATATGAAATCGAATACATCACAGTTTTCCTCAATAACACAAGTTAAAGTTGTGATAAAAGCAAACAATTATTTGTGTCCTGAAATGGTTGCAGCTAGCATTCAGTTCAGGTTTTGCTTATACCCATGATCAGGAATTGATGAGGGGTATTGCATGGGGACATTCTATGCAAATGTTATTTTTGTCTTTTCTGTGCAGTTTTTGTTCCCGTATCCATTAACTTGTATTTTTGTCACATTGTGGATTTGTTTTGCTGGAATGCAGTGTTGAGAATGGCATTCACATCATTATCGTGATATTTCTTGTGGGACAAAACATTACTATTCTGATATGTAATATCCTCCATCACCATAGCACATGTCTCTTGTTATTCCCTTGTATTTATGGGCTCAGTTTGCTGCCATTTAATGTAATCATTCATTTTGAAATGTACATCTCTTTTCTGATATTTTAAGTGATATCATTTGATCAGCTTTTTTGTTTTGTTTGTTTGTTTGTTTGTTTTTCCTGTATGTCAATCATTCCCTTATTAATGTAACAATTTTATTAGGTCAGTGAATAGTTGAGTCATCACTATTTGGAATTTTTCAGTAAAATGATAATGCATGTATTTTTGGATGATTCCAGCAGAGAAAGCATCTAGGGTAAAGATAGAGATGCAAAAATTTTTATTTGCATTTCTCGTTATTGTTGATTTTATTGCCCTTCTTTCTTAACTACAGTAAATTAAAGTTAATTACCTTTAACCCCAACTCATTGTACTGTTAGTGTGTGGAATACACTGGCATGTAATAAATCAATTGGTAATTTGTCCTCAGGGCAAATACATTGTATGCTTTGACCCATTGGACGGCTCTTCAAACATTGACTGCCTGGTATCCATAGGCTCAATCTTTGGCATTTACAGAAAGGTAAGGACATTTGGATATATATATGCTATTAATATTTAGATTTTTAACTCATAACTGTGTGAAATGTATCTCCGAAATTTGTTTTGTTCATTATGGCTTCATCCACTGTGTGTATAGAATTTTGGTCATGATAACTCATTTGTCAACTGTAAAATTCAGAGAAGGAATGACAGAAGTTGATTGGACACTGTGGTGGTCTTCATTGATTGCTATATTGTCTTTGTTATTTTTGATGCTACTATTGCAGTGATTTGTGAAAATGTATGTACATTGCAAGCATTAACACTTGTGACAATAGTTTAGGGATAGGCGTTCCAGCAGAAAGCACTGACAGTACCAGAGTAAGTAGAAGTTGCTGAACTGAGTAGTAATCCACAAAACTGGGAAGAGGGAACTTTAACGAGTAGAGGCTTTCTTGTCTTCTTAAGAATATAGTTTATTTGTCTCTTTTGCATGTTATGGGTAGCTTATAATTTATATCTAATATTAGAGCATGAGCGACTGAGTTTTATTCTTTTGAGTGTTGTAGGTCCCAACAGTTTTCTGATCTCACTAATTTATTGTTACTCTTCTTTGTACTGTTGTTCTCATTGATTGTAATTAATGACTAGAAATAAAAAAGCAATAAGAGAGAGTTTTTCTAGAGAGGAAAACCTTAAGTTAATAAGAGAGAGTTTTTCTAGAGGGGAAAACCTTAAGTTTGTGTTGTTGTTTGCATGTTGAGAATAACTTAGAGAGCAGTGTTAGAGTATGAAATACAGATTCCTTCTCCCTCCAGTATTTATGTTTCAGGTCCCAACAGTTATCATAAACTTCATTCATTTAACTGTTAATCTTTTGTGACTAGGATTTGACCATCTGTAACTCTTGAGAAAAAAAACATACAGAACAGTTTTATCATGCATTAGTTTTGCCATAGTAGATGCATTTTGAAATAAAATTATTTTTTTGAAAAATAACTCGGAGAAAATCAATTCAGTTCTAGTGGGATAGGAAAGAGAGAGCGAAGGAAGGTTTAATTATTACATGCCAATTGTCTATTACATGTATTTATTTTGTTCTCGTTTTAAAGTCATGCTAATTGCATAAATAACTATGCGAAACATTTATGATACGTCTGCAATAATAAAATATTTATCCAGATCCAATATCAAAGTCCCTAGCTTTAATGTTTTTCAAAAAAGAAAAAAGCACTTTTGGACAAGGAGTCAGAATTAATTTTGTCCATTAATCTGCTTGTTAAGTCAAGAGATGTTTATAAGTCTATGTTCCACATTCAGAACTCTGAAGGCAGTGCTGCTACTCTCAATGATGTGCTCCAGCCAGCCAAAAATTTGGTGTGTGCAGGTTATGCTTTGTATGGCAGTGCTACCATGGTGGTCTTGTCCCTGGGGCAAGGTGTCAATGGATTCATGTACGATCCAGTGAGTACTTGGCAAGACGGAAAATCTTGAGACACCCAGTTTGAATGAGTTACATTGAGATACACTGCATGCAAATGGGGAAGCATTTAGATTATCCTTGGTTATGTTATGTTCTGTATACGTCTTTCAACCTCCTGGTGGAGGTTATCTCAATGATCCTTGGAAGTATAAGATTATATTATTACTAGCAAGGTCTCCCGTTCTACGAACGGGGGATATAGATAAAAATGATAAACTGACATTGACCATTGTCTGTGAAAAATGGTAAAATATAAGACTTATCTCTGATCTTTGCACTGCCTATATCTAGAATCAGATACATAATATATATATTTTAAAAAAATGCATTGTCTTCATTAGAAACTCAGTCGGTCGTAAGGAGCTTTTGACTGGTCTTTCAACTTCAAAAGCTATTTATTTCAAATACTAGAGTTGCCTCCACAACCTGAATGTCTTATTTAGTCTTTTCCTGGAACTTGACTCACATTTTTCCTCCAATTTTGTTTCCTTACCTTTATCAATAAAAGGACTGCTCTCGTCGAGTTATCTAATGGTCCTGGAAGGCTTATATATGGCAGCCATAATATCTTTCTCGGTCAAAGATAAGAGTATCTAGGCCTTTATGGGACATTTAGTACACTACTGTATTCTGAAATAGCACGTACAGGACACATTGATCTTTGCTGTGCCATTACAGAAAAGGCCTTTGAATACTTCTGTGTTCTGAAACAGCACATACAAAGCACAGTAGTTACATTACAGTACACGACTGTATTCTGAAACAGCACACACAAGGCACAGTGTCCTTTGCTGTAACAAGACAGTACACGACTATATTCTGAAACAGCACACACAAGGCACAGTGACCTTTGCTGTGAGATGATAGTAAATAAAAACTTTTTATATTTTGAAACAGCACGAACAGGCAACATTGAACCTTGCTGTGACACTACAGAACACTGCTTATTCTGAAACAGCACATACAAAGCACTGTAGTTACATTATAGTACACTTTTGTTTTCCGTAACAGCACATACAAGGCGCAGTGACCTTTGCTGTAACATTAAAGTACACTACTGTATTCTGAAATAGCACATGCAGGTATAATTTACCTCATTAGGCGGTAGGGAAGTCTGGTTTAGAATCCCAGGCGGAAGCTTTTAGTGATATCCGGTATGATAATCTTATCACATGAACAGCCAGTGTCCACGCCTCCCACTGGGGCCCGTGATATGAGTGAAGCAGGTCATAACCAAGCCTTTTACAACATAGCTGCCCTCAGCCAGTGAAATAGTGATGATCTATCACTGCATATAGAGCCCCGACCGAAGCCTTTGAATAAATACACTTCTGACATCTTGGGATGGACATATCATCATTTCAAACCATTTTTACTCTCAGGAGCCCTGTCTCATAACCCGCTCCCACCCCCTTCTTTAGAACTTATAAAAAAAAAAATATTCTTGTGCATTCGCCCCCTTAAGGCGGCGATTCAACTCTCATGTGACCGAAGATTGCTTGTCTATCTATCTATCTATCTATCTATCTATCTATCTATCTATCTATCTATCTATCTATCTATCTATCTATC
>JBCAUA010081790.1:0-10738 GCA_038406235.1 Peronia verruculata | reverse complement strand
TATGTATGTATGTATGTATGTATGTATGTATGTATGTATGTATGTATGTATGTATGTATGTATGTGTGTATGTATGTCATAAGACTGGTTCCTTCTTTACTATACACAATTTTCTGTAAAATATTATGTAATGAATGTTATATTTTGCATTTGGGAAATACAGATTTTCAATATGCAATATATCATTCGCACATTACAAATCACAAATTCAGGCTGTAAACTCCACTGACTACTTTGCCGGAGAACAATTACAACAACTGGCAGTAGAAAGTCGAATGGCACTCTACCACCTAACTGCATATACAAGGGCGTCTATGCTATGCAATCATCCTTCCGAAGAGACAGTACAGACAAGCCGGATGGTAAAGAGGTTTTTGTTTTGCATAAACAAACAGGAAACAAACAATAATAATAATAAAAAAAAAAACACCAACAGATCCATACCATCTGAGAGGTGAAATTCATTTCGAACAGAGAAAATTGTTGTCAAAGCTACTGTTGCAGATGGAAATGTGTTTCTTGACAGTAAAAACAACGCACTGAACGGCTGCACGAACTTGATCGAATGTTCCAGCAACAACACAACAACAGAGCCAAGATCGCTAGAAGTAAAACCCATGCCATCATTAGGAATAGCATGGTTATAAAGGACACACCACTGAAGCCAGCACTGTTTCAAACAACGTTAGATACATTCAACACCAGGAATCGACGACCAGGCATGACAATCATGGATAATGTTAATAAATCAGTTAATTTCACTGAAATAACACCACAATTTGATTGACTTGTTTATAAATCTTATAGAAATATGTCTGAAAAGCATGCACCACTGTCTATAAAAAATAACAACTTTGACTATCATCAAAATAATCTTTTCACTATGGAAGCCTCGGAAATATACATAAATTGTTTGTAACTGGCCTAAATAACAACAACAACAACAACAACACAACAACAAAAACCACGACGACGACGATGACAACATCAACAACAAGAACAACAGCAACAACAACAACAACAAGAGAGCCAGATAAATATCATATCAACACACTATGTGAAACACGGAATCTCCATGTCTAGAGGAACATACAACAGTCAATATGTCTTAAAGGTTGGATTGTACTGTTTTATAGTATGCATGACAGTACAAATAAGCCGAATGCTGAAGAGGTTTTTGTTTTGAATAGACAAACAGACAATATTAATCTAAGTTTATGTAAGGAAAGAAAAAAAAAATAAAGATCCATACCGTCTGAGAGGTGAAATTCATTTCGAACAGACAAAATCGCTGTCAAAATTGGTGTTGTAGATGGAAATGCGTCTCTTAATAGTAAAAACAAATTCTCGGTAAAATTAGATAACTAAACAACACAAATTAATGAGTGTAATTTGGTCCAAGTTGAAAATTTCGAGTCCACACAACAATCCGTAAGAATCGTCCCAGGAACAGACAAGACTTGCGGGTTGATCTTTCAGTTTCACTTCACACAAACCCTCGGACCACGACCACAGTTCTGAGAAATCAAGGTGATATCAGGGACTGCGTAAATGGGCTTGGCCGCTGGGAAGGGAGGAAGGGGGGGGGAGAGGGGATGCTAGTCTGTGACTGAATGCTAGTGGAGCTGTGCAACGTCGCGGTCATGGTCATTACACGACAGGGCTGGTGGGCAGGAACTATATTTTAACTGTATAATTATTTAGCGTTGAATTTAGCATCATAATGACAGTTATGTTATGACGATTACAAGGGAACCAAGACACCTACAGACATGCAGTTTTCACCAAAATTTGTACAAAAAATGCATACTTTAAAAACTTCTAATCTTTTCTTTCATTTTTCATTCTATCTGAAATATTCATAAAAGGTAAAATTTGTAGAAATTTCATCGCGGTCAGTATACAGTATTCCATCCTCCCACGTTTTCATTAGTTTTGAAATGATATGAGTCTATGTAGCATGATGTATTGATTTCAATGTAATATTTATGATTTTAAGGGGAGGGGGGGGGGCGGGTCCTGACGGTGATATTTTTATTATTACAGATGGGCTGATTTGACGTTTTTCTATCCAGTTCGGCATGTTCAAATGAGTGAAAAAAAAAAAAAAACGGCTTTTTCAAATAGTTGTCATGGCAAAGCCGCCATCTTGGATTTCGGCATCTTTAAAAAATGGCTAACTTCAAAATCGATCTAGTCCACCAACTTTTAACAAAACTTAGCGCAACTTAGTGAACGTCTTTTTTGACATAATATCTAAAACGTTACACATTTTCAGCTTTTTTTATGCAATGGAAAATCTCCAGAATTTTTGAAAATGCCATGTAGCAAAATTTCAAATTTTGCCCTTTTTTTTTTTTCATACCAAACCCCCATTTTTCTCTGAAACTTACCAACAGGATAAAACCCGCACATGTGCGTTATATTTATTTATTTATTTATTTATTTATTTATTATTGTATTTTGTTGTGAACTTGACAGGTGCCAAATTTGGATAGAATAGGTTTAGAAACAAGTAGTTAACAAATACTTACAAGAGACCGAGTTTTTAGAAAAACGCCTTTAACGTTTTTTTTCACGGAAAAAGTTGACATGAGGAGTTTTTTTATTCTGGCTTTCTGGGCATAATTATTTTCTCGAATTTTGTTCTCTACCCCCCCCCCCCCCCAATCATAATTAGGACTCCCATGGGGCCACTTCCGGGTTCTCGAGGGCCTATATGTGGTCACCATATCTTTTTCTGTCCAAACCAAGAATTTCTTGACATTTACTGTGGCATATAGTTCACAACTGAGCTCTGAAATAACCGCAATAAAGGAAAGTTTTACTACTTATAGGACGTGGTACATTCTAGAGTACCTGCTACTGATGACCTGCAACTCCGTATCTATAATAATAATGATATAAATAATAATAATAACGAACAATCGTCCAACCGTCCATTGTGTCTCATTGTGTCAAATTGGCGGAGTCGCCCAAAATAGGTTAGCTCTAGATCTATGTCCGTGCAATAGGCCTGCAACCGAAATAATTTAGAGCTTTTCGATTCTGTCCGTTCTACAAGATGATGAATAAATGAGCGTCAAAATGATGAAACAGATGTGAGAATACTTAAACGGCACATACATGTATGATAAGCACCAAAAATCTCAACTAATGTAAAGTGTGGGCGTAAACTGTAAACAAAATCAGACCATAACAACATCACTGTGTTCAAAATGAAAAGCTTTTAAAAGGTTCCGCATAGCATGAGCGGCCAAAGTATCAAATGAAACAGTGCTTGAAAGAAAGACTGAAAATCTAAAGACAAATGCCAATGACACACAGGGTCTTATTAATTATTTCGGTTATACTGCACAGACATAGATCTAGATCTAGGCTATTTTGGGCGAATCCGCCAATTTGACACACTGAAACACGTAAGCGTTGTCTTCTAACTAGGCCTGCATTTAAGTTGACAGACGTACTCGGAGTGCAACAGTCAGTCCATAGGTCGACTGCGGATGTGAAATGCACTCCTTTCACACTTCCTAGTAGGTCTATGTCGACCAGTCGACAGCGAACGCGGACTGATAATACAATAAGGGCCGACATTTTATCATTTGACCAAATTTTAGGCCGATCCTTAGAGGACTTTAAGGGGGCGGGCTTTGAAGTGTTTGTATAGAACTCATGAAAATGTTGGCAACCAATGTCACAGCTAAAAACTGAGACAACTCTCATGTAGGGCTGAAAAGATTAAGAAAGCTTAACCTAGCCTAGTAACAAGAGAGAGGGGGATAAAGCAGCTATCTGTTAATAACACACTCAAGCGGGCACCAGTTAGTTCTAAATACTGGGGACATAATGTTAGAGGTATGTAATAAGGCCTGTGTCATCAAATCTAACATCGAAAGAATGAAAATACACCTGATAAAGGTATGACAACAGATAGCGTTAAAACATATTTGGCGAGGAACACATCAGTGAAAATAAAAGAGAAATTCTTACGGTTTTTCTATATTTTTTCCCCCTAAGAATTTTGTGTAAAATCTACATATTTGAACGTTTCTGGTTCTCTTGCAATCATCAGTATGAGGCTAATTTTGGCTATGCCAACGCTGAATAGGATAATATAGCCTCTGTCCACCACGGTGTAACCGGCGCAATCACTCCTCTTGAGATCAATATAGGTAGTCACTCTCACCTTAAGCCAAGTTAATCCTTCTTAGATCTGAAATGCTAAATAAATCCATTTATGCCCTAAAGATTTAACGTTCACATTAGTAATGTGATGTGACATGAATAAGGAGGAGGGTACAATGCTTCAAAAGTTCCACCACTACAGGAGGTTGAAAAGCTTATAAAAACCATCAAAAGTTCCATTTTTTTCTTTCTAATGAATATTTCCTCCTTTAAGGACATTGAGAAAATTGAATTGTAAAATAGGTGCAGTAGTTAATCTTCTTATGGTTTATATTGGCTGTGTAAAAGCTTCGCACTGCCTTGCGAACGTCACCATTCAGCTGTGCTATCTTATCAACAGCACACTGGCATTTGTGGTTTTGTTGGATTGCAACACGAACAATTAAAAGTCGGGAGAGTACGGTGAAATTTATCTTTCAAATGCTGGATTAAGTGGGCCCATCCGGCATAATTTTCAACCCATGTAGGTGCTTATCTCGTCTGTAAGAGTCACCCAAATACTTCAACCTGAACATATAATTTTAAATAGAAGAAATTTAGAAAGGCAAGCAAACTCTATCATATCTGTAGTGGAAAATTACATGTGTAAGTAGATCGGGTCAGGGAAGCCATTAGACCACACGTTGATCTTCTGTAGAAGTTCAAATCAGAAAACTAAGCTGGTTCGGTCATATAGGTCTCAGGTTCTTTGTAAAGGTGAAGATTGCAGAGTAACACCTGAAATGTGTTTGTATATTTGTTTGTTTATGTTTGGGGTTTAACGACACATCAGCACGATTACGGCTACGTTGTGTCAAACACGGTAAGATACGTTTACACGTCAAGAAGAAGAGAGGAAAGAAAGCGGGACAGAAGACAGGAGCAAGGAGAGAGAGAAGAAATGTCACCCCTGGAATGTCGAGGAAGGCATTCCATGTCAGAGATCGCACCGATGGCCGTCTTTCACCGGCTGTAGGTAGGAGCAAAGAACCTACTTATATACCCCGGGTCCCAGCACGGCAACTTGAAATATGCCGTAGATCAGCAGCCAGAATTTTAGGTTAAGAATGTTATACTGTTTTTTACCGTTTTGCAACATTGAAATGTTAGTAATGTCACAGAATGGAACTCCTTCGCTCTTGTTGTAGTTATCGATCATTATTTTGTGGGACCAAAGTTCTTATCTTATCTTACAGCATTGTGACATTGGGTGCGCGGTGTATGTGCGGGGATATGGGTGTGTGTGTGTGTAGAGGAGAGGTAATGTGGGTTGTGTTAGTATGTTTGTGTGTGTGTAGGCGATGGGAGGGGTCTTCATGTTTATATGAATGCAGACGTATGTATTTATGTATGTATGTATATATGTATGTATGTATGTATGTATGTATGTATGTAGGGTGTATGCATTTATGTGAATAGGTATTGTGCTATATTTCATGTATTATTATTGTATTATTATTGTACTGTATTGTATTGTATAATATGTCTTTCATTCTAACTGTTTATCTGTCTACATAGTCGTCGAGCACATTTTGCTCTAACTCTTGAAGTCCATGTGAAAATATGGCTTTAATCAAAGTCCAAGACAAGTAAACAAATATCGTTGTAATAAACTTTCTGTATAGACCTCGAAGACAATGTGAAATATAAAGAATCATTTATTAATTAAAGTTATGCGTACTTGAGAACACTTAACAGGTTATCACAGGGCCTACAAGTGTCTATAAAAAATAATAATTTCAGAGAGATTTAGGCATAGCAAAGAAACGATTTCATAGCTGTGATTAAAGGAACATTTATTAAAGATGACGAGCCTTATAGGTGACAATGGATGAATTATTTAAAAACGATAATCGCTTTGACGAGAAAGTTTTCTCATATCAAGAGGTGTCCTTGTTATCTTAGTCTGAGAAGGCAAGGATGAGACCGAAGACAAGGAATAAGTTTTCAGAGTGTTACGTCTTTACTAAAACGTCACCTAGATCTTTAATAAGGTCATAAAAGGGCACGATGAAATCAAGCGTTCATCAAAGTTTGAACATAAAGAGTTATTGGTATCACTGTGAAGATTATTCATTTCCTTTTCTATATAGAATTCTTTTTTCTACCTTAAGCAGAGGTCGATATCCTGTCACCTGTCACCTGTCCCTTGACGACAAGCATCGTTGGGGCACCCGTGAAGACCTTGCCACCACCCTTCTCCATTTGTCTCTGTCCTCCGCCGCTCTCTGGGACTCTGCCAGGCCCATTCCGGTCCACTCCTGGATGTCATCCTCCCATCTTTTTCTCTGCCTTCCCCCTCTTCGGCTCCCATTTACATATATCGGTCGATATATTGGCAATTAAAGACGATGGGGTGGCCCGTTGATGTAGCTGAATTTAGTAAGAAAATGGCCGATCACTTTTCTTAGTCCTTTTAATCAATCTATTTTAGGGAATTTAACTCTGAAATCCATTTTACATTGATATAGAAGGGTTCTATGAAGAAACAAAATTGCCTCAAAAATTCGTTCACTGTTGAAAAACATTTTTTTTTTTCTTAATTTTTTTTTTTTTTATTTTCATCTCCCCAATTTGACGAGCGCCTGATTTCATCGTGTTATATCTCATATTATGTTGACATTTGCCTGGAACACTTTTGTTAGAATGAATGTTTGCAGAATCATTTTAAAAACATGTCGTTGTTATAGTGTCAGAATTTGTGGCTAGAATTGTTAGCATTAATGACCGTTTTATAAAACTGAAGTTACACTAGAACAAAATATTCATGAAGCGACTGGGGAAATTCTGAGGGCTAAAAACTACTGCCTCAAAATGTGTCAGCCACTGTTTAGAATGGGTCTAGATTATTAGTTCAAATGTGGTGTTGTTCTTGCTGCTGCTGTTGTTGTTGTTGTTGATGATGATGTTGATGTTGTTATTGTTGTTGTGTTGATGGTGTTGTTGTTGTTGTTGTTGTTCATCCTTACTGTTGCTAATGTCAACATCTTTGGACGGAGAAGAAAATAGCGGTACAGGTAGGGGTGTCCATGTCAAATAGAAATATATATTGACAACTCTCAGCATGTCTTCTTTCCCAACAATTCGATGTCTTAGTTTTAAGGTTGTTTTTTTTTTTCTCTTGGAAATGTTTGTAAATAGATGACAATTTTTGCAATCTTTCTTCGAGCTTCGTACATTGGGCCATATACTATGTAGCTTTCTCTATGTGCTGTATCATAGCTTTGTTATTAAAACTGTAGTAACAAGAAATAAGAACAAAATATAGATTTGTTTGGAGTGTATCGCATTTTATTTTTCGTCATTAGCCATTCATAATGGGAGGAATAATTAAATTAGCTGGAAAGGTGATGGCGAGAGGGGGGAGGGGAGAAAGAAGGGGAGGGGGTAACCTTTTCCATCGAATTTCGCGTATTCAAATTAGAAACACTGAAAAAAAAAATGATCATGGCAACGGTTTGTCATGTCAATCTTGGATTTAACACTGAAAAAAAAAATGTGACCCACTCCAACGGTTGCCATTGCAACGCCGCAATCTTGGATTTAGGCTACTCTGAAATGACTGTCTTTGAAATTTATCTCTTATGCCAGTTACGAACAGAACTTCGTGAAATTTAATCATATTGTTCTTTGACATATAATCTAAAATATTTTCAGGTCTTCATGACATTGGAAAACTAGATTTGTTGCGAAATTTTTGGAAAATGCCACATCGTGAAATTTCAAATTCCACCCTTTTTTCTTTTTTTTTTTTTTTTTTCAAAACAAAAAACTTAAGTTTTTCTCCAAAATGTATATACAGAATAGGACAGAAATATTTTGTACGTTAGTGGCTTTGTTGTGAAGATAATATATGTCAAATTTGGTTAGAATCGGCCCAGAAATAAAATTGTTCGAAAACATCTCCTGTAGGAAAATATTGATTATAAAAAAAAAAATTGTTTTAAGAAAAGGGCATTTAATTTTTTTTAAAAATCTAAATGGACATGATTTTTTTGGTGTGTGTGTTTGTTTCTTTGTTTGTTTGTTTTTGTTTTCAGCCGTAAACGATTTCCTTTGTGATAAGAACTTTAGGCCGTCGTGTTGGTCATATAACCTTTAATTGTTCAACATGACATTTCTAACATGGTGGCAGCTGAAATTTCTGTATAGATTGACACAGGCAGGCAGGGAACCAGAAGTGAAGACAAAGAGACAAGAAAAATTGTGATGATAAAGGGAGATAAAGGAAAAAGGTAGGATAGAATGAACAAATAAGAAGGAAAGAATTTTTTTTTTTAAAAAGGGGGAGGGGAGAAAGCAAGAAATGCAAAAAGAAAGAAAGAAGAAAAATTGAAAGAAAGAACAAAGGACAGGAGAAACAAAAATACACAGAAAAAAAAAGAAAGTAGTGCTTGAAACGAAAGAAAAACAGGAGGAGATTCAACTTAGGAGAACAAAGAATGAGAAAAAGAAGGAGTAGAAAGCAAAAAAAGAAAGAAAGAAAGAAAGAAAGAGAGAAAGAAAGAAAGAAAGAAAAGAAGGAAAGAAAGAAAAAAGAAAGAAAGAAGAAAGAAAGAAAGAAAAGAAACAGAAAAGAAAGAAAGAAAGGAAGAAAGACGGACAAGAAGATTGAAGGAAAAGAAGTAAGATGACTTGTAGGAATGGAAAAGAAAAAAACAGGAAATTATGTGTTTAATATGAAGTGTCCTTTATTCTTATTAAATTCACACACATTAAGGAGCAATCTAGATGTTATTACTACGCTAATCAATGCTATAAAATAAAAATAGACTGAGTGCAGCTCATGCAATTATGTTAGGAATAGTTATGAAAACGTAAAGTCAAACATATTTGATAAATTTTACAAATATGTTCACAGACAAGAGTCAAAAAAAATTCACGCTGTTGTTAAGAGAATATTTGGGAACAAACAAAGATACCTATTTTAAAATAAAATTAAACGAAATAAAATTAAATTAAATGGAAGTAAACAAAAACCGTTAAATTAAGACAGTCGTATCACCAGATAAATTGTTCACATCTAAAGCATTACACCTAATCAAATAAATTGTTTATCATTGTCAAAAGCGGGTCATGTGATCAAGTTAAATGCTTGTAATCTAAAGCTGTACATCTAACCACATAAACTGCTTATAATATCAGAAGTTAGGCCTGTGGTCAATTGAATTCCTCATTAATGAAAAGCTATCCACTTGACAACATAGATTGCTCATATTATCTAAAGCTGTACATGAGACCAAATAAATTGCTCATATTTTCTGAAGCTGTAAATGTGACCAAATAAATTGCTCATATTTTCTGAAGCTGTAAATGTGACCAAATAAATTGCTTATATAATCATAAAATTGTATTTGTGACCAGATGAAATGTTTATATCTTAAGATCAGTTATCCCAAATAAACTGTTTATTATTATTTCATGTTGTACTTGTTTTCTCAGCTTGAATAACAGAGGAAGAATTTAGAAAGCGCTCTTAAGAGAACGTTTCTGTTAACCTCCAGTGAGGAAAAAAAATGCTGGAATTTTTTTTTTTTTTTCTGGGCACGAATTTCGTGGAACTGCTGAGTGGATTCCAAGAGCCAGAAAGTGATGAAATTTAACCGTGACTGTTTGTAATGTACTCAGGATCTTCAGATTTCATGTTGTTGTCGTTGCTAGCATCATCAGGGACAGGAGAAAGACAGTTGTACAACTAGAGATAAAGATGTTATATTAGCACTGATTCATTGCAACACCACAGTGAATGTTCCCTTTGTGTTCTCAGAGAAGGCCGGCTGTCAGCTGACTATGGCTGAGCTGAACAGAAAAACTTGTAGAACTTTGTCTCCTGGCGTGAGAGTCATTTTCAAGAAGATCAGATGACAGGATTTGTTGATGTCGTTATCGGCGTCGCTGTTTTATTTATTTATTTTTTTTTATTGTTGTAGTTGCAGTTGTGTTGTTCTCATAGTTGTTTTCATACTGAAGGCGAAAGTTCCAAAGAAAATGTCCAGCTGTTGTAGGTGTGAACAATAGAGATCGAGCACTCTATGGACATTCAGTTCGCCATTGTTGTCCATGACATATTGTTGAAGTAGAAAGTTCCAAAGACGCCCAACGATTGGAAAAACTCGGCTGTAGAGGGTTAAGCACTGTCACGTACGGAGCAGACAGTAAATATGGGATCTGAGTAACGGGATAGAACTGGCGGTTTTCCAGGGAATGTGTTGAAGGTCAACAAAGATCAGGTTGACCCAGACTGTTGTAAAAGAGGCTGACTCAGTCTATGACTACATGTTAGAGTGACGGAACTCCAGGCCTTTAGTGACCAGCTCACAGTCTTTGTCGCTTGGACATACTGGACACGAGAGGCTGCTGGACTGTAGTCTGGTCTGGCTGGACATTGTCCATACTGGTGGCCGTTCTCTTCAGGACCTGGGGATTTCGCAACATTGTCTTATTATGACATTGTATCTTCACTTTATGGAACTTTTCAAAACTGAGAATAGATAGATAAAGGTAGATAGATAGATAGATAGATAGATAGATAGATAGATAGATAGATAGATAGATAGATAGATAGATAGATAGA
>JBCAUA010081789.1:12427-24513 GCA_038406235.1 Peronia verruculata | reverse complement strand
AATATCACGAGTTCCAGTGCCAGGGATGGACACTGGATGACCACTATGAGGCGAGAAAAACTGCTGATCATGCAAATCATCAGTGTAAGTCTTCTAAAATGACTTTCCTTGTCCTATAAATAGCGCAATTTTGCGTTCTTTCTGCTACTGATAGCTCAGTTGTTGACAAAATGTCATAGTAAAGGTCAAAACACTTTTGGTTTGCACTAAAAAATGATAGAGGGACACACAGATAAAGATGGGGGGTAGGGAGCAAAATTCGATAAGAGGTACGCCCAGAAAGCTTCCCCCTCCCCCCAAAAAAACGGCAACAAAGATCCAGAAGTCATGAAAAGAGGGCTAGTATATATAAAAAAAAAAAAAGGCTGTTCCAATGCTGAAAGCCGAACAGAAAACTCTTCATGTTAATTTTTCGCTGAAAAAAAAAAAAACTTTAAGCGCGTATTTCTCAAAACCCATGTTTTGACACTTTGTTTTTCTTTATCTCCTTTTTTGACCGATTGAAACCAAATTTGGATGCATCATTGTCACCATAAAACCCCAAAAGTTACATATGCGCGTTAAATTCAGTCGGTTATTTTTAAAGAAAATTAGGTTTTCAGTTTGAAAAAAATGGCGAAATTTGAATTTTCGCTATATGGCATTCTCAACAATTTATAGAAAATTTTGTATTACATGGAAAGGACTAAAAATACGTAACTTTTTTGATGCAATACATAATATATTAAGAGTTGACTTGTTATCCGACTTTCTCAGCTGCTTTAGTTAGCTTCATTGTTTTGTTTTGCATTTTCGTTCTGTGGTTTCATTAAGCAGAGCTATGTCGTCTGTGAAGTCCAGGTCTTCTAATTGTTTTCCCTCAATCTATGGTCTTGCTATCTCCTCTTGTACACCTTTTCACTATAAAGTCAGCCGCTATGCCGAAAAGGAGTGGTGACAATATGCATTCCTGTTTTACTCCTGCTGTTATTTCAAACCATTTACATGTACAATGTACTTATACTGCCAACCCCCCCCCCCCCTCCCCTCCCCTCCCACGTATAAACTGAACATAGATTGTCTATATGTAATTCTGTTACGATGCTGATGATCTTTATGGGAAGGCACTAACATCTTAAGATCTTCCAGAGGGAATCTCTCTGCTCAGGCGAAGGTTTCACGGCTGCAGTTCTAACTGTAGATTTGTGATATCTCTTAAGTGTATTTGAGTGGCACTTGCCACTTGTAGTCTGTAATGATTATCTAGAGTAGTTTATATACATTTCCAATTTTTCTGTTTGCTTTAAATAATTTATGAAGCCTTTCAATTTTAAGAAAATAAGATTGTCTTGGCTTTAAATAGTACCTGCCCTGTATTTCAGCCAGAAAAATGTTTGTGAGTAGAAAGTTGGGATTAGGAATTTTGCTTGGACAGCAACATGTCCGCCTATTCTTCATTTGATTTTGAACTGTCAAAGATTCTTTAACTTAGCATATGTACCGTATTCATAGGACCTTTGTGAAATATATTTGCCCTTATCTGAGAAGGGGTAGACATCAGCCTTCCCTCCACAAAAAGACAGGACACTGTCGATATACAAGTTTATACCATGTACGTATATAAAAATATTAGCCCAAACCCCCCTCCCCCACGTAGTCTGACATCAGACGGTTTACCTCAGGGAAACACTGCACTAGGCTGCAGCAAAATGGGGTGGGGATGGAAAGAAGAGGAAGATGAAGGTAGAGAGATTGTGTAATGAGGCCAGACATGGACTAGCTCTTTTGTTTGCCAACACTTGAAACATGCATTCACACATCAACACACACACACACTAGGGAATGCACACTGCATTTAGTGTGAGGAGGCAAGTCATATACATGTACAAATTAAGTTCATACACATACACACACATCCACCCACCCTCCCACTCACCTATGCATGTATGTGATGCAGGCAGAGCAATTGGCTTTCCGACTGCCAGGCAGTGACGAAAAATGGACAAGGACATATTGTGTGCTCCCTCCATGCCAATTCCTTTTACTGCAACTGTAGCACTGTGGTTTCCTTGATATAGATACATGTACTGACATCAGATTACACCACAACAGTTAAGCGGATCATAAGTACATGTATGTCTAGGGGGTGGGGCTGGTTGCACGCAAGTACGCATATGAATAGCCATACAATACATGTACAACTGATTTCAAATACTAAAACACCTTTCATTTGGCACAAATTCCCTTTAAAATGTCAGAAGAAGTTGCTAGAGTGCCATTTTTATGTTTTACTATGTTCAAGTTAAAAAACGTTTGTTATCCTTAGTGATAATATACATGTAGTAAATATACAATTATCACCTTGTTACTGAATTGAGTTATATAGAAAGTAATTCATATACAAGCAAATGTATATTACGTCTTTCAGCAAATTGGCCCTCAACATTTCCAAGGTTAAGACCAGTATTGTGCTTCCCAGTCATCCACAGTGCTAAGTGAATGCAGAAAATGATAAAAATCACACATACATGTATCTGTATTCATAATTGATTGTTTATGACTGGGTTTTAGTTGCCCAGATAGAATGTTGCGTATCGATGCCCAGATAGAATGTGGCGTATCAACTGATCAGTGTGGGAATTTAGACAGCATTTGTGTGATGATAAATATGGTAAGACTGAAATCTGAGCCTCAGTAATTTAATGGTAATGGAGTCCTAAACATGTACATGCTTGACAACAATGAATTACATGTAGTTGTAAAAACCACATGAAATTTCATTAAATATCACTTCCAGTGTATTTACTAAAACACAAGAAAAGTCAACAATTCAGTCAACCACTTAACCATATTTTGACAAGTTAAGCTGTGAAAACTTTCACAAATAGGATTTCATTTTGGGTGGGGTTTGTGTAGTGAGTGGCCTTTTAGAGACATACTTTTTTATTTCATACGATCTATCACATAGTCTTTAAATACTGCTGTAAAAAATGTTAAGATTCAACAAATACAAACACGCAAAAAAAAAAAAAATCATCCATTTTCATTTATATCTGATCATATGATTCTGTTTATTGATTGTAAGGTTGATCAAGTCACCAATTGTGAGGTTGTAAAATTAAAATAATTTCTTTATTATCTCCATTTATCACAAATATATTCCAACACATTATTCCAATGGAGAACAACAACAACAACAAAAAAAAACAAACAAGAATAATGTCTTTAGTTCAAGTCAGAAAAATCACATTAAATGTGATTGGAAGATACAAGCCTCCACAGTAGAGGCATTGTCTAAATTGTTCAAAACAATCATCCTTCAAGTGGCAAACCAAAAGACTTGATTGCCACATGACTGCATTTGAAACCATAATTTAGTATCTGAAAAAAAAAAAAAAAAACCAACCACAAGAGTCCCTGACTAGTAAAAAGTTCATTAAGACACAAACTCAAGGGCTATACATACAACTGTCATAGATGCTAAAACTAATTACTATGATTGGCAATGCTGAATCCACATAATTGTTCATACAATAACTTTCCCTTAAACCACAAGAATCCATGTATTCATGGTAGATACATGTATCTCACATCTGCAACTGAAAACATCACCAAAACTGGCCATTACATGTCACTGCATGCCTCTAAAGTTTTTTTATACTATGCGAACCTGGAGTACATGTACAACAAATATTGATTGTGTACTGGACCAGTCCAATTTGAGTCTAAAGTAAACAGCCATGTTGTACATAAGCTTTTCGGCATGAGGCTACAGAGGGATGATTTGTTATCACAATAATCTATTTGATAAGACTATTAAATGTGGATACTACTTTCACAGTGCTGCATCTCATATCATATCAAATTAAGATGCAGCATGAGGATAGAAATATCAAAACAGATTGGAATTTGTGTTACACTGACAAATAACAAGGTGTATAAGTATGCACAATATATACATTTTTCATTTCTAAATATATTGTCCATCTGAGTACATTAATGTAGCTCAGAATGAGTTGACTTAGTGAGAACAAATCTGAAGATGAAACACTGGCTTCTGTTTCGAGAGATTCACCTAGCCGACAACCTATGCCAAGGGCCATTTGGTAATGCTCGAAACGCTTCATAATATATCACAGCCTATTGTTCTGTCACGATAGAATGAAAGGTTTTTCATTGTTATGAATCTAACTATTGCTTCAATATGAATCATTTGTTCTTGTTTCTGTGCTCTTAAAACTGTAAATCATATCCTGGCCAGTTTCTGATTACAGGCAAAAGCACATGTTTTTGACATGTGAGTGATATTTATATTGGAATGGATGACATTAAAAAAAAAAATTTAAAAAAATCGTATAATGTTCTTTAAAATTGTACGTATAATTTCAGTCAAGGTTATTAAGTATCAATCTTTCATTCACTGAACCTGTGTTAGTGGGTTTTAGTCCACCTCTAGGTTCATTTTGGCATGAAAACAAAGATAACAATGAAAATGCAGTCACACTGGAAAACTCTGTTTTGTTTGGAACGTAAACAAACTCACAGAGTGTTCATATATATCAAGTTACAATATTCTTTATGTTGATATAAAAAGGTTGGTACCATCTCAATTTTAAGATGAAGATTAATCAGGTACAATCTCAGTTTTAAGATAAAGATTTATAGAAGCAAAAGTAACAAATACAGTGTTGGAAAACCACTGAATTCAATGAACAGTCCATGGCTGCAAATGCCAATGAAACATTACTGAGGCACATTACATCATCATGTTATTCATATAAACAATATAATCAGAGTCAATAGTACCATTCTTGAATATCATTTCTCGATGCAGTCTTCATGCATGTGCATAAATCCTCTCATTACACCAATCAAAATTTTCCTTGAAGGTAAAAAAAGGAAATCTGAGTCCATTGTGCAAAAACAATCCAAACTGCCCCGAGAGTGTAAAAACTTGGCTGAGAAAGAAAACTGATCATTGTAATCTAGCTGTCGTTGTGTGTAGTCAAAAGGCACAGGCTCACATCTTGGCAGCAGAGCTAGGTGTGATATCTTTCAGCTTCATGGCCAGTGCCATGTTGCCTGTGATCTTCAGTTTGCCTTGGAAAAAGGCCTGAGGAAGTAAGAAATATTATGTGTTGACATAAATGAATATTTATTGCACATCGCAAGTCTGATAGTTAACAGTGTTTACAAAACTTACTGGAAATCAATTGCTTCCAATAGTTTCCTCAGAGGCCAACATTTTTTTTTGCAAGAATGAGATACAATCTGAGTTTTTGAGGAAACAGTAACATGACAATGAAAACAATATCAGGTCTAACTCTGACAATGACAGAAAACTTAGACTGAACCCTCCACCAGTAAGTGAGTTCCTTTAACCCTTCAACCCCTACAGCCGCCGCCGGTTGCCGACATCGGTAACCCCTACAGTTGCCGCCGGTCGCCGGTTACACCCCCGGCACGCCTACTTCCCGTTTCCACTTCTCCTTCGTGCCACAGGAAGTCTTGATCAAAAACGAGGCTATAAAGCGAAACTAGCGATCGCACGCTTCATTTCAGTCTTTGTTTGATGAAAATCGGTTGGTTCTGTAATTTTCTATGAATTATTGAAGTTTGTGTCGTTTTGTGGTAATTATGGATGAACAGTCGCGTATGCATGGCAGAAAACTGGCTTGCCACTATTGTGCAAAACACAAAATTCATACCAGCCGAGGAAGGGCATCTGAAACTGTGTTTGGCTGTCTCATTTGCAAAGTTAGACTTTGTAAGGGAGCTTGCTTTGTGAAATTTCATGAGGATATATGCAAGTGAAGGTTTGTTTTTGTTTTTATTTCTGTATTTGATTTTTTTTTTCTAGCAACACATGACACTTACACACAAATGCTTACAACAGACATGTAATTAAACCATTTTTGAAACTTTATGCAATTTTTCAGATTTTTTAATCCATAATTATGATTTTGATGTGTGTTTTAAAAAATTATGTCTAATTTTGTGCGGAGTTGTGTCCCTTCTGCTAGGATTTCAGAGGTAGTTCTGGAACAGGGCACCAAGGGTAGAAGGGTAAAGCCTCTCAAAATAATCACTCATTTCCTTTACTAACAACAGAAAGCTGACTTTGTTCTGATCTGGTTACTATAGCGATAGGAAAACTCAAGTGGAGTGAGACGGGTGACAGTCTTCAGGAGAAGAGTGGGTTCTGTCATTAGATGTTGTGGTCTTTAAGTTCCTGGTATCTTCTGCAGTCTCGACCACATCAGGGTCATGACCCCCCGATGTCTGCCAACCATTGTTTCTTTGAAGGGTCAAACCAGTGCTGTTTAGTTATTCAGTCTAGCTATAGTTTACCAAGGTGTTTTTGCCATTCTGCCATGCATGCCACTGCTCTCATGGCATAAACCTTCATGGCACAGCAATAATATGTGTGAAAAGGAAATAAAAACTACTCCTTCCACAATTACTATAGTCCCAGCAGCTCTCTCCTCCTAAAATCATGTGAAACAAGGAAAAGAGAAAAAGAAAATAGTAACACAATCTATTATCTAATGACTACTGATGTATACAAATTATATAATGCAAACTTTGTGGCTGGAATAATAAGTTCACGCACAAATTTATTCCTGCTATTTTCACGCTATGTCCAGCACTACAGATACTGTACTACAACATTTGATTTCATGTTAACCTCCCTTTGAGACCATAGATCAAATGCATACTGTAGCAAAAAGAAAACTCAACAGCTTCAATACAGCTGATAGCATACTGCAAGCCTTAGTCCCAAAACAGCATGTTTAACAAGCCAACTGAAAAAATTCCGTTCTGCCATATCATAAAAATCTACATTTGGCCACTTACTGTTTGAGGGTTCAATTTTCCACTCATCAAATTGATCAAGTCATCATCTGACATGATGATTGTTGTATCGGCCTTGTCTGAAGAAATAGAAAAAAAGCAAAATTAGTCTGACAGATCTATTAATCATTAGCATAATCTGTGACTAAGGGTCAAAGTAAGAAAAATTTGGACTCCTCAATGATCTCATGGTATATCTTATCGATAACTGTGAAAGCCCATTTACTAATATGTACTATATTATATTTTTTTTGCTATCAAAGTAACAACGTAGTCTCTGTCAAAAAACAAAAATGCTTGAATAACAAAGAAAAAAAAAAAAATGCTTTGATAAGGAATACCTGAAGCATTGAATTTGACAGCGCCATTTCCATTTTTTGCATCTACAATCCAGATTCCTTCCTTTCCCCCTGCTCCTTTCACTTTGAAGCAGAACACACCTTTCATCTTCTTGACAATATTGGCTCCATCCTGGTAGTTGGGAAGAAAAAAAAAAAAAAGCAACACGTATTAATTTTCATAAGCCCAATTATTTCCTTTTGCAAGATACAAAGGGGCGTTGAATATGCGGTATATATATATAAAAAAAAGCTTACTTTTCTCCCATTTGAAAGATTCAAAAGAAAAAAAGATGAAATTATTATGATGAGAAGAAAACATTATTCACAGACCATGAATTTTTCATCATCATGTGCATTTAAGCAAAGAACACAAAAGTGATTTTCACCTCTTTATTGTGCTTGTTCAATACTCATGGAGTCTCACAAAGTAAAACAATAAGGCTGGTCAAAAACAATCCCCATCTGCTACAAGGAGCCAATGTAAGCTGTGGAGTAAAATTTAACCACACTCTGCAAATACTTTATTCAATTCACAACAATCATCATTTCATTCATAAATTTATTTTGAAAAAAAAAAAAAAGTGAGCCAAACAGAATTGCTGAATTCCTCTGTTCCTCATCATTTTCAAACTTACCGCTTTCAAAGATTTTTCAATTTCATCAAACATCACAGAAGATTTGAAATCTTGTGCTGTGGATGAGCTTGCAGGTGCTGCCTGAATTTGCCTCCTGAAGAGACATCAAAAAATCATATTTAGAACTATGTCTATTGCAACAAGCTATTGCATGATTAAAACACTTCCAAACAACAATAATTTATTAATCTTAATCAAAAGATCGACCTAGATGTAGATGACATAATTATGACTTAATCAGTTATGAAGAAATGATAAGGCTGTTCTATCATAAAGATTAAAATGTGAGATAATACTTTTCTATTAAATCTCATATTTTACACAACTTTCTATCAGTTTTTCATTATAGATGGAGTGTTATTCATATCTCTTAACTACTTACATAGTAATGCATATGCTTTTTGAAAATAATAGGACTGCCTGCCAACTATAAAATTGCACTTCTCACATATTTTAAGCTACGGTTTTTCCATGTTGATAAAAATACTGTGCAATAATTATTATCTCGCTCACCCACTAACTCTCTCTCTCTCTCTCTCACACACAACACACACATGCACATGTGGGTATACACACACATGTATATATAATTACTAATTATCACTCCATGTCAAAAAAAAAAAAAAAAAAAATCTTTTCCTTGAAGACAAAAAAAAAAAAAAAAAAAAAAAAAATTTTAACTGAAAATATCAAATTCTATGAGTCTTCTTCCAGTCCTTATTTATGAAGTGAATAGAAAGCATATTAGTTGGGCATTGTCTGGATGTACTTACGAAGCTGCATTGGCCCTTGGGAATCCAAGTCTATACAAAGCAATGACAACAGCACCTCCAAGGCCCAAGTTATGCTGCAGGGCCACTTTGGCATTAGGCACCTGTCTCTTTCCTGCCATACCTCTCAGCTGCCAACACAATTCAGAGCATTGGGCCAGCCCTGTCAATGAATAACAAAAAAAAAAAAAAAAACAATTCACATTTCACATCAGTGAGAGAAAATGTTGCATTTTATGATCACGAAAAAAAAGAAAAGAAATGAAAACAGCACTCATATTAATTCTATGGAGATTAATTATCTAACCCCTTTAAAAAAAAAGACACAGAAAGTACATAATATACTACAGCATACTTCAAGTTCCAAAAAGAAGGAGAACTGAGCATCTTATGTCCAAAACACTCCTGTGTTTTCATCTATGAATGTTTTCAGCCACCAACATAGGAATTTGGAAAGATCTGTCATCATCCACTTGATCATTAGCAAATCCTCCCCACAGATGGGTACAGCAAAACTTAAAAAGTACTTTAGATACAATTGTTAATTGTATGAATTACGATAACCCTTTAGCTAATAAAAGTGGAAATTAAAGAAGAACAAACGATTAGTAACATGGTATAGCTGATTACATCTGTGATGTACCTACCTGTAGCACCGAGAGGGTGTCCTTTTGAAATTAGCCCTCCACTGGGATTTATCACGTATTTGCCACCATAAGTGTTATCACCCCTGTCTATAAAAGTGCCAGCTTCGCCTGAGAATAACACCAAGATAATTTTTCAATGACTCTGTTGATGTATTTTATTGCTATAAACTACTAACTTCTTACGAAGTGCAATGCCTGCCGATAAACTTTGCCTGGGGGATATGTTACCAGGGATGCAATCTGTTTCATGTAAAAGTAAGAAACCCTTTTACCCTCTATTTTTCTATGCCTAATTCTTGCGACAAGATATAAAAATTGCAGTATATCATTTCTAAAGGCAAAAACTAAAAAGAATAGTAAAAAACAACAACAACAACAAAAAAAAAAAAAAAAAATTTGGTCAAGACCAAAAAGTCTATTTTCCTTCTTAAGTAGTAAGTTTGACATCCTCATGTTATACCCCCAGGTATTAAACATACATTATTACATGCCAAAGTATACTGAGGAAAAAAAAAAAAAGAATACTACAAATTACACAACAACACTGGATTTAAAAAAAGATTAAAATAAAACTACCATAAACACAATTGCAAGTGACATACCGATTCCACAGAGTCCCAATGCTTCATAAGTGAGTAATTCATTGCAAGAGAAACAATCATGCAGTTCCACAACTTGTACATCTGATGGTGTTAATCCTGAAAACAAATCAATATTATGTTATGATATTCAGCACAAGAACGCTAATTTAATCTAAAATAACTTTAACACCCATATCAACTAAGCACCTGAGCAATGTCTATCAACTTTCATCAAATGTGTTGCTTTTTTGTCAGGTAAATCCTAATAAGGTTAATAAAATGATGTTTACAATGAAAATACATGAGCACTGAGAAGTGTGGCCTATGCTTTGTAAAGAGCCAATGTGGAAACATTTCACACAAACCTGCTCTATGTGGCATATTTTTCAGAAAAAGTGAGAAAATTTTGTGAAAAGATGAGAGACATTTAAATTATCTCACAAGTCACAAATGGAGGCAATCTATCCAAGTTTTTAGGTATCACTGACATGAAATTATCATTCAAATGATCTGAAACCACACCTGCACTTGCAAAGGCTCTTTTTGCTGCTTTTTGGGCCATATCAAACCCAATCTGAAAAAGAATTGAAAGATCATTAGCTGTTTGTCCCTAATCAAGAAAACGATAGTATATGTTATATCTACTACAACATACACATTATCTAAATATTATTCTTACATTCAAATTAATTTATATATTATATATGTGTTTATATTATCCTTTATAGCAAAGCATATTCTAAGAACATTTTTTCTGATGTATTAATGAATTACTTAAAACCATATTATCTATGAAATACTATACTATAGGTCTACTGACATGAATGATAGATACTTGAAAATGAGATATTTCAAAAGTACTCACCATTTTCATGCAACTATTTTCTGCAAATGCACTAGGTTCATCTGTTGCCAGCTCCATGGCCACTATTTCCACAGCCTGAGCTTCTAACCCATGTTTCTTCACAAACTCTTCACTGGCTAAGATAGCACATCCAGCACCATCAGATGTTGGACTGACGGAAATGAAAATGAAATAAGACTACATGGTATACGCATGAGAGAAAAAAGAAAAAAAAAACATTTAAATTCTTTGATATAATGTAGTTGTTTTGGTACGTTATATCTCATTTAGCATAAAATCTGAAGAAAACACACCTAAGTGACTGAATAGAAATTCAAGCTAAATACTTTTGGAAAAAAAAGTCATTATTTAAAATTAGACAGCTCACTATTTTCAGATTTTTCTTAGTTTCTGAAAATCTGCATATCCTGCTAGATGATTTGTGGAAGGCTGACAAAAAGGATTTAAAATTACATATTAATTTCATACCAAGTTCAGTTGTTACGATATGTAGCAATTTTTTATAGAGCGCTCATGCTTCATAATATGATTTAATACAAGAATACACAAATTCAAGTCAACGTATATGATAAACAGGATATTTCAAACATACCAACACTGCAACTTTGTGAGAGGAAAATAAATTGATGGTGAATTTTTGATTTCATCCAGGGAATACTCATCCTGAAACTGGGAATACCTGATAAATAGACAAGTTCATTTGTATGAGGATTGTTTGTGGTTAAAGAGGAGGATGAGCATGAGTCAAAGATGAGAGCTATGACCTTATTATACACTGCAGTGAAATATACAAAAACACACCATAATGGGCGAGCTTTTACAAACACAAATCTGCCTCACTGAAGGGATTTGAATCAACATGCATGTAGATTATGGTGACAAAACAGATGTTTATAATCTATATCATGCTAAAAAAAAAAAAAAAATTCATACACAATGGTCTAACACCCCTTTCTATCCTCCCCAAAATGAAATAACTTGGTCATAAAAAAAGGCCCCTTCCCCCCTTTTTTTTTCTCAAGCCTCACAATAATTAAAATAATAGTAACTGTCCTGCATAATCAGCCCTGATAATTGTGTGTTAAAAAAAAAATAACCGCCAGCAAAAAGTTCATCAATCATGTTATTGTTATATGTAATGAACCACACCATGCCATTCCTGGCCTCATGCCCCATAGACAGTGAAGTTTCATCCAGTTTCTTTATTAATTACATATTATGAGCAGTATGAAAGTAACAGGCCGTGAAAACTCTGTCTGTTTCACCGCTGCATGTAAAATGGTTCTTAGCCAACCCAAACAGAAACTGTCACTGAAGTTCACGTTCACACCACCCATCTTCTATAATGAACAAATGATATCTATCACATTTGTATATCATAATAATCGCCCATGGTGGGTGAGGGGGGGGGGG
>JBCAUA010081789.1:0-12417 GCA_038406235.1 Peronia verruculata | reverse complement strand
AAAGAGCACCCCTTGGGAGTCCCCCCCCCCCCCCCCCCCCTCCAATAAAGTTTCGGCGACATTTTTTTACATGTTAATTTTTATTCCCTATTACACAAATAGAAGTGACTTTTGCTAAAGAACTTCATTTCCATACATATTTTTGTTGCAGACTTACGGATTGTTGGTCGAATGTTTATGGTTTTTCCAGGCAATCTTCGCAAAATGCTCTGGTTTTGTACCTAAAGAGAAAGCAAGCCAATATTACACACTGACCAGAATGTGAAAGTTTTAAGAACAGTGACAAAACACATTTGACAACTTTTAAAGAAAGAATGTGGTAATATCCTCCCTACTGACACCTCAAGCTTATTTTCATAATTGAACATGTCAGAACAAATGCCCAAAGAGAGAGAGACATCTTTAATCTTGCCTTGGGAATAGATATATATAAGTGTGATCTTGTCTTCCCAATGAAATTCCTGAAGATGATGAAAAGCCTTCTTGGCACAACAAACTCTTGTCTGATATGACTGAGAGAAATTCAAAGGGCTGCTACTAGAACCATTAATCCTTAAATTTTCAAAAGAAACTGTCAGTGTTTCTTAGACAGCAGTAAAATTCATGCTTAATGAGTAGCAGTTCATATAATAGTGTGATATAATGTAAGTTACCTATATCAATACCCAATGTACTCTTTGAATGGGAACTATAAAATATGATGAACAAGTCTTTGACAAGACTCGCGCACCAGACACTTCCTGATGTTAAGTCTAATCATGAGACTATAGTGGTCCTCACCATATTTTTCCATGTGTTCTCTGCCTGCATTACCAAATATCTGTGGAGTTAGTGGGGCTCTCTCAAGGCCATGGCTGTCCACCATGACTTGTACATGTTTGTCCATAGGGTTTGTACGATCTGTGTACTGCAATATTAGAATTAATATTGTGGACCATTACTTTTAAGTGTTCCTGCTAGCAAATATATTGGGACCAAATTATTACAAAATTCAAGTACTAAAATAATAGGAAAAAAAAACAACAACAACAAAAGAACAAAGAAAGAGAACAAAGCTAAAGAGACATTTTACTCTGTCTAAAACTAATTCAGAAGACTGCACAAGAAGCACAGGAACCACAGAATAAAACTGTTATTCAGAAGAACAGGACTATTTTAGTTGGACAACCAAACTACTCTCTTGAGGGTACTTTTGGTGAACAGAAAGATTACCCATATTATTCATTCAGCTACTTATATAACAACATCACATCTGTTGTGAGGAGTCACTAACATTTTCTTTGACATAATTTTGTGGGCTTTAAACTGCTCCTTGATATAATCTAATGTTTACCCAAAACTGCCTTAAAACAACTGTCACATCTTAAAGATCCAAGCTTCTCACACATCCTCAACTTTGAAGCAACAACATGCTGCCAAGAACGAAGACAGTTTCATGAATCACAAAATTAGCAGTGTGACTGGCCCTCTGTTTGTGCCATAAATGATAAAGCAAATATACTTCATATGTTCTGAAATTCAAATGTTTCGTTGGTAATGTATTTGACTCCACAATTAACAAAATCCATTTGATCATTTCCATGGATACATATTTTGTTCATTATAGTGTATGGACAGGATATAAACTGACTTCTCTAAAAACGTTAATAAAACAGATGGTTCATATACAATACTCTAAAGACAAATGCATACAAATCTATGTCAAGTTCCTACAACTATCTTCAATTTACATTGCACAGTTTATGCACAGAAGCAATATCTGCATCACTCACAGACACTGACTCTACAGATCTCCATACCAATATTTTTATTTGTTTCCATTTTCATATATCTAAGATCCTGCACCATAAAAATGGATCAAAAAGTTCAATGCTACATTAAAAAGGAAACATACAAATGAGACAAAAAAAATAAAATATTAGATGACCCATCAAGTCCTTTTGCCTAAATCAAAGTAACCAATGAAAAAATAAAGCTTCATGAAAACACAAGCTGCATTATTCAATGCCACTAGCCATGCACTGCACAAACCTTTGACTTCAAAGAGCCTCTCTCCATTTTTTCAAATCCAAGAGCCATTACACAATCAGCCATACCTAGAAACCAAAATAAAAAATAGAATTAATATGCATAATTGTGTCAAACTGTTGAAATTACATATTTACAAGTGATTTTACATATAGCTGATATACATGTGTATGCAAAGAAATATTATGTATATTTCTAACAGATATTCACTGGACATGATCTGGGAAATTTTATCATCTTTAATTGGAACAAGAACAAGTAGACTTTACAATTACTGAAAACAAAATCAGAGCCTCATAAATGGGATATTGTAGTGACCAACTCTGTTACTTACCTTTGCCAGACACAAATAGTGTTGAACAGGCATAGTAAGGAAGAAGAAAAAATCACAACTGCACCCTTTGCTCCTAACAGACATCATGAAAAAATCCCCGAAATTTATGGCATGTGGAAATATGTTCTTTTTAATGTTATAATTTATCAATTTATATATATATATATATATAAAAAAAAAAAGATTAGTTTGTCGCATTAATAAAGCGCTTTTTTTCTTCTCCTCTTTGCTCTGCTTGTTCAACACCTCTCATATCTGCTAAAGGGAAGTAATAGGACTGGTGACTAGGATATTCTATTATGCTTGTTGAAATATACGAATAAAATCAAACAAATAGCAAACAAGATTGAATCCTATTTTACACTTGTTTGAAATCAGGGAATAGATGTTTGGTCATTTTGTTTTATAAATGAATGAAAGAATGGACTGATGGATAGAATGTGCATGAATTGATAGATATGTGATAGATGAATGAAGGGACAGACCAAAGAAGCTAAGAGAATAACAAAGAATGATCTTATTAACTTGCTCCATATCACATTCACTATGGGTAAGCACTTGCATGTTTCAATAAAAGAATGTATTATCTCTAACATATCGTGAGCTCAGTTCTTTGTTGTCTTATCTCTATTTCGGGCGATTTGAAGATATATATATATATGTCATGTGAAAAAGGGATGGTAAATCTCTCATAGACTAGCCATTTCACAGGTCACATACCAAAACAGGTATATTTTGAAAATCATTTTGTCCTTTCTCCTATGCACAAGAACAGTTACTAAACATAAAACATCAGTTTTTTCTCAAAATGGGAAAAATGGAGATAGATCAACAGAGAACTGAGCTCACAATATGAGTATTTTCTAAATTCCATTCTGCATATTTCAGGGGTAACATGATTATAATGTCAGGTAAAATACAAAACTTCAATGTCCCATGCTAAGTTTAATTTTGAGCAGCATATGAATTAAACGGAGGTTGTTAATTCACAACCCACCAATTTCATCCCCACTGAGGTAGCATATTAGCGTTTATGACGTGAATTTATAAACATAATCAGATGCTTTCGCTGCTAGAGAGGGGTTTAGACTTAAAGGTCAAGAATTGTATGCCAGGCGCATGTAGAATAATTAAAAAACAAAACAAAAAAAAAAACAAAAAAAAAAAAATCCACAGTTTCCATCACTGGTGACATTCATGTGCGAATGAGATTTACTTATTATAGGGCTAAGTACAACTCTTTTGGCATATTTTTGTTGATTATGTCATCAGCCAATTTACAGTTACAAAATCTAACAAAGACTAGTAGGCTGCAAACAAGTTTAATGCATACTACATTGCTGCAAGACAGCGCTGTTGATAAGAGATTATCAGTCAGAAACTGTAACATGATATGGCCAAAACTGGTCATACCAACTGATTACATCTAGCAATAGATTATCTTTATCACTTGCAACTGTGACATATTTCAGTGATAATGGAAGGTAATCAAGACATGAACTGAGGTAGATGGTAATGATTAGGAACTTAATGGAACAATGTCTTATGGCCTCAGCCATTGTACAACAGATGTGTGCATGGGGAGAAGAACATTAGGCATTAGAGACATCCATCTTATCTATTTTCTCCTGTTTCTTATCACAATCTTTTTGTATTTACTTCATAAATTTGATAGAAAAAATCTTTCCAAATATAAGCAAAGAACTACTGAGATCATTTTAAAAGCAAATACATGCTTTGCTTTCTGTCGTAGATGCTTCTGTTTCATCACACTGACTGCTTGTGTACTTTTTCATGATTTATTAACTTTAAATTACTCACTGGAGGATCAGAGTGCATAGGCAGAAAATTAATTGATGATAAAATATTTCCCATGGTGAGTCTAGAAAAATGAGCAGCTTTTATATCACTATTTTTAACAGATTAATGGACAAATTATTTCATATTTTTGGTGTTAGAGGCTTGTTACAGGTCTCTTCAAAATTTCTTGATATAATGGAAATGTCATCTCTGGAACATTGAGAATATTACCTCCTGCGATCAAGTTCTTGGCCATAAACAATGCTGTTGAACCAGTTGCACATGCATTGTTCACCTTGAAAAGAAAAAAAAAAAATTACATACAATAAACAACAACCTGATGGAAATTGTGTTTTGTATTCGTGAACAACACTTAACAGTTGTACAAGTTCAGGGGAATATGAGATACCTTTGTGCCCTCAAATGCCCATAAGATTGTGCAGTTGATTCGATCAGCATGACGACACTTCCTTAATGACAGACAAAGACAACTGACTTTAAACCAGAAGAGAAATAGCCACCAGCGACAGTGGCTGTATTATTACTGCAAGACTCTAGACTCTATTATTGCAAGGGGAGAGATTCTCCAATGTTTAATTTAATTCCAAAAGGCTGTAATTTATTATGTAGCACAATGCCTATAACATTTTTGTATGCCAGCAGTTCTTCAATTTCAGTAAAAAAGGAAGGAAATGAAAATTTCCCAGTCTTCTAAAAGAATTATGTCACAGTATCTCAAATATGCATACCAATGAAAAATTTTTGACAGCCACACATCGACTTCTTGCCTAGTATAAGGACTATATGACAAGCAATAAAAAGAAGGAAATCATGGTCACAGGGATAGGCATATGCTCCTCAGCTGCTGGTTCAAAATTTGAAACTACTGGGGAATGGGAAGGATGAGAATGCACAATTTCCAGTGACTCAACTCCCTTGCTTTGTGGGAAGGGAAGTCCAATGTCTTGCCTTTTCAGGTAATTGCAACTGCATTTCAGAGGTCCTGGTGCAAATTACACATGCTGAAGAACCCATAACAGTTAAAAATTCCATGATCAGTAGATGCTGCTGATGGGTAAAATTTCTAAAGTTCAAATTTCTACCCAGAAAAATTCTTTTACCAAATTGGGCATGTGCATAAAAGCTGAAATTATCCTGTTGTCTTAGGTTTAAATGACTACATATGTTAATAAATAAATTTAAAAATTTAATTTAAAAAAAAGGGACCCCCCCAAAAAAAATAAAAAAAATCACTTAGCTGTTGTATGAATAAGTGAAGCAAAAAATTATCAGGATTAAAAAAAAAAAAAAAGATTTTTAACACATAGTCAATTTTCAGAATTCTCCGTTACTCATGTTTCAAAAACAAGAAAAGAGGTAAATTTTCCTTCTTTACAATGTTTATACTAAATCTCTTGCCCCAGCAAAAGGAAGTCATTTGGTAGATGGTCAAAATGGTTTATTGCTCCCAATCATCAAAAAATAAATTGATCCTCACCAGAAGTGAGTCGTAGTGTAAAAATATGTATAAAAAAAAAAAAAAAAAGGTCATCTATGCAACTATTGGTCATGTACAAGGCTCGCTAATCAGCTGAATATATCATATAATTTGTTGATTTATTGAGCATGATTTTATTCTCATCATTTATTTAAAAATCATGCGTGATGCATCTTGTGCTTCTTACTTTCTCTCAACAAATCCTTTAAGTTTGTACTCACATTGTAGACCGGAATGCCTTTCATTCCCAGCTCATAGAGCACTCTTTGACCGCAGCAAGTATCACCTGAAAATTAGTGTAAGAAGTACAGTTACCTGAGTCAGCCAGTAACATGATGTGTATAACTGTCTTAAGTAATTATTTTTGACTTTTCGACACAAGATTCTTCTCAATTGTGAAACATGTCACAATAATAAACTATAACAAATGGAGAGAGCAAAATTAAAAATACAGTTTTCAGTCACGCTTTCACAGGTGCTATGTATGAATCTAAAATTGAACATAATGCAAAAAAAAAAAAAAAACATTAAAAAAAATAAAAACTCAAAATGAGCACTCAGGTTTGAAACTGTCAAAATATCGTGAGCTCAGTTCTCTGTTTTCCATTTATTCACATTTTGAGAAAGTTGATGAGTTGTGTTCAGCAACTGTTTTTGTACATAGGGGATAAGACACAATGATTTTCAAAATATACCTGTTTGGGTATATGATCGGTGAAATGGCTAGTCTATGGGAGATACTATCCCTTTTGCATATGACATATATATCTCCAAATTGCCCCAAATGGAGATAGGACAACAAAGAACTGAGCTCGTGATAAATCAATGTAGTCTATAAAGAGTATCCATGCTATGCATACTAGTGAAAATTGGTAATAAGACTAACAATCTTTCAAATATCTGAAAAAAATCAATTCTTTGCACAATTTTGACAATAGCTAAAACAAGAATCTGTATTTCTTGACACTACAAATTCAGTTAGAAGAGATGTGGCATCTTCACTAATAAATGCTCCAACCCAACTTTTGACATTTCTGAGATATAAACCATCAAACGGTTGATTTTGTGCTTTAAATTGCAGGCCAAAAATCCAAGTTACGAATGAGCTTCAGGTATGCCACCACTAGAAATGATGACAGCATGGTGAAAAAGGCAAAACCTGGTGGATGTGAACAATGATGTAGCATTTTAATTCAACTTGTGTAATTTCCTACTAATTACCTTTACAAAACCAATCTGCTTCTCTACATTCCCTTTTATTATGTTTTTTTTTTTTTGTAAAATGAGAAGCAACATGATGAAATCAGGCTGAGGTTAAATTTTGAGCATATAAGGTTCTTGGAAATACTGTAAGGAGTATTCATTTCCCTTTCTGTGGGTGAAAACATTTATGTTCTACCATCAGTAGAGGTCGATATATTGGCAATTAAAGACGATGGGGGTGACCTGTTGCTGCAGCTGAATTTATTGAGAAAATGACTGATCATTTTTGTTAATCCTTATAAAACCATGCCACTAAATTACAATTTTTGGCCTTTTACTCAATCTATTTCAGCAAATTTAACTCTGAAATGCATTTTTAGACTGATATTGAAAGGTTCTTTGGAGAAAAAAAAAAAAAAATTGCCCAAAAAATTCATTCGATGATGAAAAACATATTTCTGAGATTGTCTCAGTTTGACAAACGCCTGTCTTCATCATGTCACATCTCATGTTTGTTGTTTATAAATACACTTTTCTTATTTAAAAACATATAACCCCCAACAGTTAATTTATATATATATTAAAAAAAAACAAAAAACAAAGTACCAGAGTATTTCATTGTCACAAAAAGACCCAGCATTGGTTCAATCTCATAAAGTTTACAAAAGATTTATAAATCTACACCAAGTTAAGAAGTCCTGAATAGTCAATAACGACAACTATGAAGTTTCCTTAAAGATAGAGATGGGATGAGAAATTATGAATAAGAAAAAAGTTACTTACCATATACATAGCCGACAGCTGCTTGCTCTATCTGATCAAATCGAAGTCCTGCATCTTCCAGAGCTTTTGTACCTGACACAGTATAATTCAGTAGAAATTCTTAATATAGCTAAATAATCAAGAAATACTGATTCCTGCTAAGCTGAAGCCATCTTCAGCAAGTCTTGGCAAATCTATGAATATTGCTTAAAATGAGGAATTATTTTCTCTCTCAATTAAAATGTATATGTACTTATGGTGTTGTGATTCCTATAAAATCATAACCACGAGGGATATGGATATATACAATGACAACATTGAGACACATATATGTGAGCTGATGAGTTTTTGAGCGAATGTACTGGCTAAACCTTTGCTGTTATGTTGCAGAAGTTTGAGAGTGTGATCCAAAGAAGTGGTGGGATGTCCCATGAGACTGTGTCATCAAACAATACGATAATACTATTGCTACTGTTCCCTCCCACGAGCTGCCGCTTCCTACCCTAGGTTCTCACCCCTTTGACCACCCACCTCCTATAAATCACTGTTAGTAAGGTGCCGCTACTGGCCTAGACAGTGCCTTACAGTGTGTTGTATCTTCAACATGAGGGCAAGTTAAATATTGAAGAAACCTCCGTCAGACAATTTAATTGGAATTTTGCTTAAGAAACTGCGTCATAGCTAAATTACACATCGTGACTGCAGCTCCGTAGTTGTCAAAGATTCCTAGGTTTGCTGAAGCCAAATAATGAGGAGCATCACTGGCCCAGTACAGATAACTGTTGCTCATGTATGTTGAAATCAAAACAGGACCATAGCCCCTAGTTTTTCCATCTTGATTATTGTGAAATCAACTTGTTAATTCTGGTCTTAGTCATGACCATGTTAGGAAATTACGCCATGCTTTAGTGTTCGAACGCAAAAACTTTTGTGAGAAGGCATCGTCTAATAGTATAAAGAGCCAGTCGTTTTGATCAATAAGTCAGTTGTCCTGTGACTTGTCCCCTGGATGAGACTCGGTCATCCCAGGAGAGTCATCCCCGAAGTCATTTCTGAGAGAATCATCACAGAGGCTTGTCCCCTTCGTGGGATGGGAGTTGTTCCAGTTATCTCCTGAGAAGTCCAAGACTCATTGCGTATAATGGGCAATAAGATACCAGATGGATGATCTGTGTAATGATAACTTTATATAGTTGTCAGGGATGTCAAACACTTGTCACAAAAAAAAAAAAAAAAAAAGCCAGAAATCCCCCCCCCCCCCCCATTTTTTCACCAGTAACGTAAGAGTAAGAAGTTTTCATTGCTTTCAGAGCAAGTTTGTAAGTTTTCACAAAACCCTGGGATGAGACTATAAAATTATACAACTAGAGGAAATTCGAAGAACTGAAATTAAAAAGACCCCCAAGGCAGTGCTGCCATCATAATCAGCAGGTGTAACTAGACTAGAGCTATTTTCTAGATCTAGATTGCGAACAGCTGCCCTCTTAACACTTGTCTTTCTAAGATCATGGGCACATTATCAGTTCTTGTCAGTACTCGTATTGCAAAGTGCTATAAAATCGTGATTGCCTTGAGGATTCAGTAAAAGTCAGCAGTTTGTTGGCCAAAACTAGGAAAGTTGGCAACGACCAAAAAGTTTGATATCCCTGAGTAGTAAGACAACTCCTGTTTAGGAAAGTCTGTGAAACAGTGAACTTGTGTTGGCAACGACCAAAAAGTTTGATATCCCTGAGTAGTAAGATAACTCCTGTTTAGGAAAGTCTATGAAACAGTGAACTTGTGATTTTATATGGTTGAGCTCCTGGTAGACATTGTTGTTTAGAACTGAAGTTAGGCTTTAGAAATACACTCGTGAACTGCAATTTCATTTGTAATATTACTACTACTGGAAATCTGTTAAATTTGGATTTTTCTACAGATTAAAACAACCAAATCCTTATCTGTGTTTTTGGCTTTCACCACTTATTTTTCTTATCTAATTTATGCATTTGTTTTCAACACTTACAAATTTATATAACATAATCCATAAGTCCACAAGCAGAGCTGTCGGCAGAATTTTGAGAACATATTTAAAAGTGTATTTGCATTTATCTTTCAGATTTTCTTTTTAGGATTTAAAATGAAAACAAATTCATTTATTTTTCCACATATACAACTGTATAGTATGAATTACTGTATAATTATATATTTCTTCAGTTGGGATTCTCACTTACATTTTAAATATTTTTTTTTAACGTGAAGGCTCTCCAACCGGAAATATATCAGTCCTAAACCACATGTGAATTTTTTGGCTCATAAATGTTCAATGTTTCAAATTCTATATACTTTTCACATTACAAAAATTTTTCGGATCTAGATCTAGATCTTGATTTAAAATTTCGCTAGAAAAGTAATTGTAATTGATGATCTGTTCACATGAGGCACAATTTGTAAAAAGAATCTCCTCCTTGTGGAGCTGTGAGTCCTGGGAGTGATTTTTTTTTAATGCTTGAACTAGGAACTCTCTGAGATTTAGATTTTTTCTTTTTTTTTGATTTGTGTCCAGTTGCCATGAAAATGCCACCATATTGGATCTTTATGTTATGTCTTCAAAATTTCCAATTTTCAGAAGCAAAGCCTCTTGAATGCAATCGTTTGAAATGTTACCAGTTCATAAAACAGCTCTCTGTATAAAAGATAATACGCATTTGATTTTTGACTATTTATCAAACAAAGTCTGTCAAAAACTTTTCAAATATGTGCATATTTCTCAGTTTTCGACCAAACTTTCCTTCAAAAATATGCATGAAATTTAAAAAAAAAAAAAAGCATATTATTAAAGCACACGCCATGGGCAATATATTCAAACTTTGAAGTCATTTGGCTGAGAAATAAAATAGCCTTTGGAAAAAAAAAATGTACACTGAATTTCCATATTCTTTGAATAGTCTGTGGGAGAAATACCGTACGGCCCGCACGCTAAATAACAATAGCCTGGAACAACCCCGCTGGCTATTGTTATTTAGTGAGTGGGCCGTACAGTATTTGTCCCTAGTCTGTTACTGGTGCCTTGTTTTCTACTATTTTTACATATAAGGTTGATGTTTTTGCTTCAGCCATTATTTGTCTTATCTCAGAGGAGGTCACAAAGTGCCTGAAAATATCAAATTTAATATCTTTACCCCAAAGTCTTATTTTCAGGACCCACACTCCCTTCAGAAAAGACAAATACATGTAATACAAAAAAACATATTAAATAAAACCACAAAAAAAACCAAAAAAAAAACAAACAAACCAGAAACAAAAGGATAATAGACAACTACAAAAGCACACGTTATATCTTAAGTTCATATTCCAAGTAAACAGATATAAGGAAAATATAATCATACACACTTAAACAGAAGATATCTCACATGATGGACAATCTATTACATGTTATTATAAGTGACATTATAACACCATTCATAGACTTAATGATTTATTTGATTGTTAACATGTAGTGACTGACAAAACAATCATGTAAAACTGAAAAAGGAAGGATTGTGTAGTCAACAACAGAAAGCGTTTGTATTTTTCAAGAAGAAAAAAAAAAAAAAGGTAACAATACACACCTGCTTCCACGCCCATCTGTGGATAATCAAAGTCATCTCTTCTCCCTGGCTTCTCAAACTAGAAAAAACAAGAATTGTCTACTGTATTAAATAAAATTTCTGGACATAAACTGTGCAATTGATTAAGGTAACTGACATTTTACTAAATACTAACAGTTTCAATAATTGCATTCCTTGAAGCTTTAGGCCTATTCATGCAGAAGCTTTTGTCATTTACATCAAACCATTTGAGCAAGTTTTTTACAACAAATAAGTACTAATACTAATAACCATGGAAGAGTATTTTTTTAAATTTTCCAATCAGGCTCACCTTGTCAGGTGTTATGAAAATTACAGAAAATCACGTACTATCTGTATCATATTTTATCACAACTTTCTGTAAGGAGAAATTTTACATTTTTTCCTGTGGCAAATGTACCATTGCTAGGAAATAAAAAACACTTCAGTCATGATTAGAGTGTGCCTGCTTTTAATATAGATGTTACCAGTTGCGCATGGCGTTTCTGTTATTCATACAAGATCATCAAAACAATCCTTAAAGAAATAGTGTGGGATAATTTGATTGCCAATATGGTGACATGAACATTCATAAATAGTGCCGGTGCAGAACCACCACTACAAGAGGTTGAAAGCTTATAAAAAACATAACCTAGCATTATTTAATACAATAATATGATGTAGTACTGATCAAAGCAGTTCAAGAGATAATTTTGTATGATGAGCACTGAGTAATGTGAAGTTCCTAGAATTGATTTTCATCTTGTGCTTTGTAGTAGGCCAAGTAAATGGCTGCTAACCAGCTTTTCATTGCAAGAAAGACAACAGAAAAATTTATCTATCTTGCTAGATCTAGACTCTAGATCTAGTCTAGATCTAACAGTGTTATGTTATTTTTTGACCACGGTTGTGGACAGCTGAGATAACCACCACTATAGGAGGCTGAAAACCTTATAAAAACCACAACCAGATCTAGATCTATTTATTAAAATATACCACCAGCTCCCTGCTCTTCTCTATGCAAAAACGTGTCTGATAAATTTAAGACTTTGTACTGGCACAACTGTAACGGTCAAGATACGTATCAATGTGGTAGATCTAGTTGTTTTTCTTAAGCCTTTCAATCCTAAGAGAAAGGATTATCTCGGCTTTTTAGAAGCTGCCAATTTTTGCTGAAGAAATTATGTGGGTAGAAATTTGGAATT
>JBCAUA010081778.1:0-10739 GCA_038406235.1 Peronia verruculata | reverse complement strand
TTTCTTCCCTGTCTTCTTTTACCCCCTACTTTTCCCGGCAGGAGATGGGAGGGGGGGGGGGGGGAGGAAACATCAGGCTAGTAACGACAGGCAGGTCATGTTTCCGTAATGTTTATATAGTGTAAATCTATAATAATATTATGAAATTGCAAGAAACCCCACAATAGGCTTACAGAGTCTAAAACTGCTGAACGAATCCATCTGAAATTTGGCACACAACATTGGTGCATATGGATCTGTGTTTCTATGTACATAAACCCTGAAAAAGCTTTTGTCTGTGACTTTATTCTAAAACTGCGATAGTAATTGAATAATAAACTCGCGAGGCTGCTTGATCCGATTTGTATGTTCGATAGTGAGACGGGTTCAAAAACACGTTTTCTTTGAGTAACATTCAGTTTGATCAACAAAATATCAACATCGAGGTGCGCACGCTTTGCAATACGCTCTAAGTCCCAGGATTACTTTAAAAATAATCTCCCACGCAGGCCGCAGGTTTTCCTGTAGTAGATACTTAAAATTGTAATGCTTTAGATTTATTCCTCCTACAAGTATTTTACCTTCAAGATCAGAAGACAGGATAGTGATATTCGCGCTAGTCATGCAGCATGAAATTGATGACACTGAAAATTTATGTTTTTCGGCAAATTATTCTATAGCATCTTCTGTGTATTAAAGAATTGCTCATCGTTCCTGTAGAAGTAAGACAACTTTGTTTTTATCGTATTTTTTGACAATTTCGTGTCTTTTGTGGTTGGAAAATTAAGAAAAATCGAAAGTTTAGCTATGTAATTATAATACAAGCTGGTGAGGATATGTAAATGATTCTTCCCATATCTTCTGTTCCATTGCCTGTGAAATGTCTTCTCTTCAGCAAGGATCAAGGCAATAGATTTGTTTCGACCAAATAACGGCTGGAAATTCCCTTCTTATGTTAGTAGGAGGGTACAAACACTGCAAACTGTTCACTACCACTGACATAGAAACACATATAAAATTGCACAGGAAAGTAGACCGGTGGCAACTGTTCCGATATGGCACCACCCCCTGGGGCACGCCGAAAGGGACCGAAACCTAATCTGGAACTGGCAACTGTTCTCTTATCTCGTGGTGGAGAAGTAACAAACATCAGTCAGTTTCTATTTTAAGTAACAAACATAAGGGAGTATTCTATTTTAAGCACGGGGGTACAAACATTTCGCTAGGGATTTCCGGGTTTTTGCATAGTCGAATGTGAACTATTGCAGCAGCCATTCGTGGACATACACAAGGTTTAAAAATGACAATTGTCATGATCATATTTAATATAATTATGCCTCATTCATTAATAATTCTTTTCACTGAACTTGCTGATGAGTCATCTATTTGGTTTATTATAGAAGTATGGTTCTTGATCAGCTAGACAGCGTTTTCCTCACAATTGTTTGACTGAGAGGCAAGAAGCTTATACCATTTAAACTGGAGTGCCAACTGATGACGTCACACATGCTGAGTTTGGAGCCATGCCCATGAGGCAAAGACACTTTGTTGATGCCGTTTACCTGTTCATGATTTCACGAATAAACGAAATTCACACTATCATTATCTCATGATTGTAAGTCTGTTGTATTCTGTCTTTGCTGTTGCTATCGAGTTTAAAAAAAAATGAATCCGTTTGTTTACAAGAAAAGATTTATTAGAACAGAATAGTGACTAACACCGTGAGTCGTAAAGGATACCAAGCATGGCAAAATAGCAATGCCTCCATGGCCATGGCGTCCAATGCTAGCACGCCAATTACTAGGTGTTTCATTAAGGCGACTTAATGAGTCCGCTCTCCAGTATAACAGTATATTAAACTCCTTGCTGAGATGTTACTTGCCGTGGTTTTCTTCACACCGTAAACCTCCAGGGGTGCTGATCTTGGTACTTGCAGTGCCCACTACACACCGAGGGTTACGGCTCAAGATCGTTGAGGAACTAGGTGTCAACATTTGAGTCATAGCCCCGAGATCATGTTCTTCATAATGCGAGATGTTTCAGGATATTACGCAACACTTTTGATAGATTCATATACATACAAAGATTGAAACTAAGACATCGACCATAATCTTTACATCGCCGTGAATCAAACTGAATGTCTCAGAAAAAGCCCCAACTGTGACCATCTGACAAACTTGTGTGGAAAAACAAATTCTCATTAACCTCTTCAGTCATGCCAGTTCTGTAGTACAAAAATGCTACAACCAATCCCAGTTGTTCAGTCTCGCCTCGCTCTCCTTTCCTCCCCCCCCCTACTTTCATTTCTCCCCCCCCCCCCCGCCCCGGAAACCAACCAGGCTCCTCATTTCACCTTTCCTCCTTTATACAATATTGGCCACCACAGACATTGTTATCTTGTTTTTGTTATATTTATTATGGGTGGCAGTAAAGCTATCAGACAAAGCAGGTGATCGTCCAACTTTCAGGGGTGAGAGACTGTCCAACTTTCAGGGGTGAGAGACTGTCGAGAAACTGAGATTTAAATCTACTTCGCGGCGCTCCTGTCCCCCATGCTTGATGTCTGTTTCTTTCTGATTGGTCTTAGCCCCGTAAGAGAGGTTTTAATGTGCACAAAAGATGTAAGTAATGTTATCGTTACAAACAGCAGAGAAATGTTATCATGTTGGCTTTGTCCGAATAACAGCTCAGAATGGTGGAAAATCTTGGCAAAGGAAGAGAAATAGACAAACGGTTCCATGTAACATCTAATAGCGGCCAACATTTCATAATGAATTTCTTTCATCGCTCAGAGGACTTTTGCAGGATAGGAAAATGATTGATTATTTTCACGCATGTGGTGTTAAGAGAAGCAGGCACAGGTGTCGGCAAGAAGAGACTAAATAATGCAGACTGTGTTCGAATTATTAGATATTTTGAGTCGACCTTATAATTACAACATAAGAACATAATGAAATGTAACAGGCAAACACACGTATGATCTATGAGTGAAGGAAACAAGACAAAATAGAGAGCAAAAGTTAAAACGGTTTGTCACTCTCAGACTTAATGGCAATGGAGCTGATGTCCATAGACATATATATATAAAATTTCTGAATTTTCAATCTTTGATGTTTAACCATCTCTCTCTCTCTCTCTCTCTCTCTCTCTCTCTCTCTCTCTTACTCATTGAGACACACATATCTGTCGATTCAGTGATATATAATATTTTCAAAAGTTTAAAATATTCGTACTCTCATTGGAATCACTCGTGAATAGGGTGAATTTTCGGTAGATTCGATCTGATCGGTAACCAGAAAACGTTTTGATCACCGAAACAAACAGGCAAATCTACTTTCGAATACACAATGCCAATCGTATAAAAATAATCCTTTCTATTATCTCTTACAGTTTTTTTGATGGAAATAATTCTGATTTTAACCCATTCGTGGGGTGCTCTCCATTTTGGGGTGCTACATTGTGAGGTCATCTGAATTCAAAATATGTCATATAGAAATTGTTTTTTTACGATCTAACATAGAGGCCTAGATTTACTTAACGTCTCTGACATTAAATTTATTTGCCAGAGTTATCTCTTGTTCCAACAAGGCATCGATATCATACAATGCCACTGGTGATGTTATGAATATTCATATAAGAAATGTTCACTTATAAGTAAAATCCATGCTTTCAACATTTTGTTTATTAGGCATGAAGTATTTACATGACTCATTTTCCTTACTTGTGTTTGGTCACTAAGTACCGTTCCAAAAGTGGGACGCTGCCAATGAGAGACCCCTTGTTTTCTATCGTGGTGTAGAGAAGTTTTATATTGCTCGCACGCACTCTTAACTTTTTTTTTCACAGGTCTGACAGTGATAGATCTCAACGTTGTAAATGCTCTAGACTGTCTAAGGGATAATATTTATTATCTTTTCCCATATCTAGTTATAAACTTAGTGCAAGTGGTCCTAGACAAATTTCTCAAGTGCATGGTGCTTTCTTTCATCCCCTGAGCGTTATCTGTTCTAGGGGTAACCTGATCTCCTTCCTTCTGTCTTCTGTTCCACTTTCTTTCCTTTCTTCCTCTATATACTTGATCAGCCTGTTAACGTTTTAAACGCATCTTACCGTGTTTTGCACATTACAGCCGTGATGACGAGAGTCCGGGCGATTTTCGCTCAAGCTACACAGCAACTTCAGCCGCGATCCTTCTATGTGCTGTTAAATCCTTAAACATACAAAAGAAGCATCTACTCACCTTCTTTTATATGAAAATGAATAACATTTAATTACAAATAATTAATAGATATTATTCTACCTTTCCTATCCTCAACCCCCAATCAAACTCTTTCATTTTACAGAAGATTAAATATCAGTGGGATAATCGATGCAGTTTTAGAATTAGAGATTGACTTTTGAAGCAGCTCGGATTTACACAGAGCTACCTGCAGAACAATGATGACACAGACACTTTGACAGTGAAACATGACGGTGGAAAAGGTGATACTCAAAAATAATCTCTTAAAGAGTGAGCGTTGGTGGATTTGTGATACTGAAGACCTATGTAGGATGAGAATGTTCCTTAACCAGTGATAAGGCAGATGAAAGCAGCTCCTGGCAGTGCATGTGGTACAATTGGAAGAGGTATTATGGCACAAGCGTTTCTGCTACAACAATAATCTCTGCATAAAGGACAGAATATTCAAGACTCACCCTCTAAACTCAAGCCTGAAGCAATGATTCCTTCACCACTGATCTAAGACTCAGTGGATCAATGTAAATGCATGCATGATTCCTACTATGTAATGTACCAAGCAAAGCAACTCAACAAAAGTAAATCAAGCAAGAATGGTCAAAACGTGCCGAATCCCAGTATGCTTTTCAACCCTATCAAAGAGTTAAATAACCAGCATAAGACCAGAACTTGGGAGGGTTTGGGTCGTTGACTATACATACATATGATGAAGTTGCTCGAGAAACTATACTTGAACAATATCTTGTTTTCAATGTTATCTCAAACGTTCAAAGCGTTGATGGTGAGTACAACTTGGACCTGAAGACAAACAATTATTTGAAAAATGCCCAAACATAAATGAAGACAAAATTTAGAGGAGCTGTGGATTATAGGACTGGCGTGAATCCTGGCATCATTGTCATTCGATGGCACAAAACTGGAATGGTCATTGTCGGTTCTATTTTCCTTAGAGTTCACTTCAGTGTCAGTCTCGTGATGGTTCAGAAAGAAGAAGAAAAGCATGCAAATCCTCACTCATGCTTCATTCTATATATAAACTTGACGAATCACTATTACGACATAGCAGCTGTCTCTTCAGCCGAGAACACATTTTACAGTCATTTCAATTTTCTTATAATTTTTTTTTTAAATTCATCATGTCATGTAAGCTTTGTAGGTATACCCCAGTATATGGTCCAGCTGGTAGACAATGCACTCGGCTCTGTGCAGGAACATGGTGAGGAGATAGAGAAGATCACACAGTGCCATGGAGGTCAAGATGACATTGGTGGTGTCGTTATAACCATGTTTGTACAGGATGATGATTGTCAGAACACTTCCAACCGACCCAGCTATACCCACCACCTGCACTAACACACAGTTGGTCAAGATGTGGAGTAAATTGAGTATGTGACTCGGTGTAACTAAATCTTGACCTCTGTCTGTCAGATTGTCTGTTGGAGATTGGACTATGTGTATAAACCTTTCGTTCATGACGAAAGTTGTTGGATCAGCAGCCAACGTTTTTCTCAAGATATTTGACGGACATACACCCTTCTTCGTGCAACCCTTAATGTAGAAAGTAATGTTATGAACTCAGCTTAATTCGTCTTTTGATTCAATGACGTTTTTGACAATGTCACATCTCTTCTGTATTTTTTTTCTTTTTCTATTTCATTTCCTTTTATGTCCTAAATCCATTGCATTTTTGTGGATATAGTTTATAACATATCATCTCCAATACCGCTCAGTATGCAGCTGATGAGGGCTTTCATCCACTCTGTTCTGTGATTATTAAAGATTGAGTATGTAAATACCTGTTATCACCTAGTATTTTCAGATTACCTGGAGTTCTCTCAAGAATGTAGCCTCTAATTTATTGTTAATTCGTTTATAATACTTGTTTTCTACATATTTATTCACTAGTGACCTCCCTCACTGGTAGTTATCCAATGTTAAATGGATTGTTTTTATCATTTCGTTTTGAGATGCTCCCTGTGAGATCTATCGACCATTGAGAAAGAGATAATGATGTTCAATGACACTGTGTATTTATTTACCCTAATAATTGCTCATGCTATAAAGTAAGATCTCCTGCAGCAGAGATCCACGGTAGTTATAAACGAAATAAAATGACAAAGAACCGTATTCATCCAAAATTACTCACATATGTGATCAATCACAAACATTAAGTTAAACAGAATAAGGGTGATAAAAAAAAAATGTACATCTCATCGCATAGATGTGTGTTTATCTTTTAATCGATTTCTCCATAATATTTGATTAATTAAGACTGTAGCATAATGTTGCAAAGAGCTGAACGATTGCTAATGCCTTTCAAGACTCACCCAGGCTTTTAAGTTACGTAAATTAATGTCTGTTAATTCCCTGCTTAAAACTTCAGAAAATGAAGGCATTATAAGTTACATTTGGAGAGAAAAAGACCTGTTATTAAGCTCTCCGGTGAGGTATTCTCTCTTTAATTATCTTTGTGATCTGGCGTTGTAGATCTGAAATATGAAGTGATGCTTGTTGGAGATACCGCACATAAAAATTTCTCACAAACACGACAACGACTCCCTATGTTTTGGATTATAGGCCCAGTATTTTATCACGTTTCACAAACGCTAGGATGTTTTTAAAAAATTCAATATTAGTTTTTAAATTAAAATTGAGATTATGTTTGCGTAAGTATTGTCATCTACGTTTGCACTCATTGTTAGCAACCATTTAGTGGATAGAGATAGAGAAACGTCAGTAAGAGCTTATTATGTTAACTTCAGACATTGATGTAAAATAAGCACGGAACTTAGGCTAGTAGTTTTCATTTTTCCACAGATTTGCCAGAACAAAACGGAAGACATGTAGGTTTGTTTCGTGTTAAATCTAATGATATGACAGAGTGGCCAGGGGGTAAAAAAATACAGAATAGTTATCGAAAAAAAAAAAAAAAAAGAGGGACGGGGGAGGGAAAAGAAAGAACAAGAAAATTATTCATTTATATAGATCGAAGTCTTCGCTAGATACACAATGAACCAACCAATGTGGGTGATACATAAAGTTGCAGATTCCTTTTCAGACAAGTGAATGGTTAAAGTGCTTTCTTTTATTCGGTTATTATAACAGAATTGGAGCACTGAAAACTCGTCAGAGATACACCGGTATTCTTATATTGATCTACATATTGCAATTACCATTTCTGGAACCTGCATTGTTTATTAAAAAAGCCTATTCCATAGGCCAATAAAATAGCTTTATTTATATCTTTCGATGTTTACATCAAAAATATTATCATCAACAATGTTCCTATCATTATCAAGATGCCTAACATATGTTTCTAAGTAGGTAAACTTTTCTCATTCCACGTGAAATGCAGTGCAGCAGTTCTACTGTTGAAACCAGGAACTTTTTGTGTGGAGATTTAACGACACACTAACAAGATTACGCCGGCCATGCACTCGGCTCTGTGCAGGAACATGGTGAGGAGATAGAGAAGATCACATAGTGCCATGGAGGTCAAGATGACATTGGTGGTGTCGTTATAACCATGTTTGTACAAAATGATGATTGTCAGAACACTTCCAACCGACCCAGCTATACCCACCACCTGCACTAACACACAGTTGGCCAAAATGTTAAACAAATTGAATGTATGACTAGGTATAGCTAAATCTTGAACTCCGACCCTTCACATCGTCTGATGGAGACTTTCATGTCAAGCTTTCGTGTATTCTGGATCCAACTGAACTAAACGCTCCTTATTATTATTATTATTATTATTATTGTTATTATTATTATTATTATTAGTTTCAGAATGTCGTCAGTCCACACACACCTTCCTGTACAACAAACCAGTGAAGGAATGACATGAAGTCAGCCTCAGGATAGTTTCACAAAATAATTAAAAATTCAGTATGTATTCTATCCCGACACTTTATTCCATCTCGTTAAGACTATACGTCAGTGTCAGTCCTTACTACGTAGCCTTTTTTTTTTTTTTTGAGAATACAATTTGTATCATACGATCTCCCCATGACATCTTTCAATGTACAGCTGGCGAAAGTTTTAGCGTATTGAATCAGGTAACTGAATATTATCAACTTTAGAAATATAAATATCATTGTATAATATTTTCAGACCCCAATTTGTTCTCCTAACTCTCCCCATATTTCAGAACATTTAACTGCTAAACAGTTGCTATCGTTACTTTTGTAATGAATGCCGTCTATAGAATTATATTCACTGAAGAAACATCTTTGCTTTAGTTTTTGCTCAGAGTTGAATGTGCTACACTTGTCCCAGCATTTCTAGCTGCTGAATTATCAACCATTTTGTTTAAAACGTAATATTTATGGGGACATTTTTTTTCTAACTTAAATGTTTTTACGTTTTAAAGTAGGATCTCTTCAATAAACAGCTATCTGTTTTGAAATAACGTTTCAAAAACTTGGTCTTCACCTCCCTCCCATTCGGCTTTCTCCCCCTCCAAACTGTAGAACTATGTGATTATCTCCAAGACATTGTCAGTCAAAGGATGATTAGTAACTTGCAGAAACCAGTGGTGAATCATATGTTTATCTTCAAAGAATTTGTTTGTCAGTAATTTACATTTAAAATTGTAGAAATTTCGTTGTAAATATCGATACAACTAAATATTCCTTTTTCAATACTCGCTCCAGTTTTGTAGTCATGTAATTCTCAGTTAATTCCACATTGTTCGGTATTCATACGACATGTTCTTTGTTAAGGATACCTTTCGTAACATTTCTCACAGAACCGCTGTCATTATCCTGAGGGGTCTAGAAGAATTCTTTTGTTGTTCATTTCTTGGGGTTTTTTGGGGGGGAGGGGGGGACGGGGGGGGGAGGGGGGTTACTGGTTTTGTTTTGGAAAGGCAGATTTACACACAGACATCCTAATCTTATAAATTCTCAAACCACATAAATAAATTAGTCTTAAAAAGAGTTAATTCAAACATTTTACTGTACTATTAATAATTCATGCTAAACTCAGTTTTCAAGCTAATTCATACAGAGAGATTCTGTTTTTAGATATTTCATCTCTGAGTGGAGAACGGAGGTTCATGAGATCCTGGCTGTGTTTGCAGCTTGCCTATTTACCTCAGTAAAGTTGATTTTGTAATTGTTAAAGACAGAAAAATTGTCATATCTCGAGATAGTGTTTCAGCATGTCTGCAGATTAATTGCTGTTGAAATTACATTGGAGAATAATATCACAATTGATTCTATGACAATTTTTTCTTCTGTGCATGGGCCTGAAGGAGACTGTTTTCTTTTCTGATGCAAGAGTGGCTAGTTATGTCATCAGTTCCACCGCTGGGCCTGTAGCACCTGGTGCTACTGAGATTACCATTGTCAGATGGGCATGGCCTATTGCAGAAGTATGACTGGATCGGTTTGATTTTTTCTCGCTTTGTTTTCTATTGCGCCTTGGTTCATTTGTGGCCCTCAGCCCTTTCTCGGAATTGGATAGACCACTAGAGACGTATCTGTATTAGCAGATTTATCTGCTGTTCCGCCATAAATTTGTATAATATAATGTACAAGTGTGATAGCTAGTCTTAAAGACTTAGACTATGTCGTTTTGTAGAGTTCTTCGAAGGCATTGTATGTGAAAAGTATGATTCAGTTTGCTAGTGCCTCAAAAAAACTGCCCGTGCTTCAGTGCCGTACAGAAATAAAGTTTAGAGCACGGATTCCCAAGCGGGAGCCTTTGGAAGTTGGGTTTCGTGTAACCTTGGTAGAGGTGCCTCAGAGTATAATTAATTTAAACTCATTAATTACATTTTTTATGCTCTTCCTGCATATTTGTTTTTTGTTTGTTTGTTTGTTTGTTTGTTTGTTTCAGTAGATAGAAATACGCATGTTACAGCCGTTCAATGTCATCAGGTTGGTAATAAATAATTACAGAATCTTTGCATAAATTTTGTGTAAGAAGTTACCTTTTCACTAAGAAAATGAATTGTAAACCAATCGAGGTTTTTGGAGTGCAGAAAAGATAGAGAACCAGTGGTCTAGAGATGGGTTTTTGTTTGAGCTATTCTTACAGTAAAGCCTTGTGTAACGGAGACTGGGTGAAACATTTAAGAAAAGACAAACGTCAGTCCTATAATCTTAACGCATCATTTGCCTGTTAAATTAATTCAGAGGTATGGCATTATACTGCATGCTCCTATGAATGCTGGCTTCATGCTTTAATAAAACTGTAAACATGTATGGATATTTAATTGGTATATTTCTATTCTTTAGTAGGGCCTTTCTGCCTTTACGGTAATTTCTGAATTCTTTTCATATGTCTATTATGTTATTTCCCATTGTTTAACTTTGACTGTGATGCGTATCAGAGACATATCCACAGACTTTAAGTCAAGTTTGAAAATATTTCTTTTTGTGCATGTTATTAATAGGGAGAGAAGATACGTTTTTTTTTTTTCCAATTAGAAGTGCGAGAGAGAGAGAGAGAGAGAGAGAGAGAGAGGGGGGGGGGGCAAAAAAATAGACCAAAAACTCTAAAAAGGCTATTT
>JBCAUA010081767.1:0-10739 GCA_038406235.1 Peronia verruculata | reverse complement strand
GATAGATAGATAGATAGATAGATAGATAGATAGATAGATAGATAGATAGATAGATAGATAGATAGATAGATATTATTGACTTATGAGAACGAGAGAGTGAGAGAGAGGATTAAATGGGAGAAGAGGGCAATTTAATGAAAACTGGAAGTTGACAATCTCATGGAAAAGAGGTTAAGGCTACACTTATCAGAAGTGATCTCCCATCCCAAGAAAAAGCAGCCAGTTCGCTCCCCTGGGGACATGCTGGTGAAAGAGGAAGCCTTTCAAAATAATGATCGTAGAAAATAATTTCGGCCTTGGAATTGCTGTCTGAAGAAGATTATTGCATGCACGTTCTTAGTGCGTGGTCTTGGAAACGCCTTTTGGAAATCGAAAATCAACAGGTTCGCACGATGTTAATTAAGGGGGTGGGCGGGGGAAGGCGGGGTGGAGGTGTGTACGTCCTGGAGGTAATTTTTTGTTTTTTGTTTAACTTTTATTGCTAGATACAAACAATTTTAAACGTCGCGTGGAAATCAGAATGTTCAAAATAGCGGAAAAGGAGCAACGCCGCCATCTTGGATTTTGGGCATTCCGAAACTGATATCTTTGAAATCTGTCTGCTCCACCAAATATGCAGATATATTGCAGATATATGCTTGAATCTTAAAAATATGACATACAGTTTGCTAATATAAACTGGCACATCTCAAAATAAAATAAAATATAGACGAGAGTTATTATGGAAAAGAATGTCCCAGAAAAAATGAAGATTCATGTAAATTTAGAGGCAACAGATTGAAGATCTCGCAGATTATTTAGACAGCGATGCTTAGTTAACTGATTCAGTTGTAAATAACATCTAGCGAAATCATTTCTGATTGGGAGAAGAGTCTGAAGTTGGGTTTCACCTCCCGCCATAGGTCTGAAATAAGTAGAAATAGAATTTCCTGAGCTTTAAGTTGTTGAGAATAATTTTCAGAAATTTGGAATTTGACGAAAACAAGTTCATCAAAGTTAGGGTTAAGAAATACAATAAAACAGCACTTGAACAAGCCTGGTGATTTTTGAAAAGCTAAAAGAATCTTTTTTTTTTTTTTTTTAAGCCACAGAAATACAAAGAAAAATGTGCAAGAGAAATCAATCATAACAACACGATCAATAACGTTGCTATAAATAAACCAGCAGCATTAATGCGAAACACAGAGATTCATTTCAATAGATTAGGGGCACGGTATGACAAAGTAGAAATAAACAAGAATTCAGTTACAATCAGGAGAGACAAAGAACTCAATCATATTATCTATGTACCTTGTGACCCCTATCGTGGCACTGACTTTGGAAATTGCAAGCTCACGCCTCCAGTTATTGCCTCTTCCGTGCAGTCTGGACATAACCAGTGGACATAAGGCTAATATTCTCATCTGTCACCGAAATATCGGGCTCGCCATCACCATTTGGCCATCCCAAGCCAAAGTTCTGCCGAAGAGACAACGGCTCAGTGCTAGCGTACTCAGACAAAACATCTCTTTCTTTACAGTTATTAAAATGTATTTCCTCTCCGATCAGCCATTTTGTTTTTAATCAGTCATATTACTCCCCTTTGCTTTGTTAGACACGTGACATAAAAGAAAGAATCTTATAAATCATTTTATGCTGTTTTGATTTGAGAAATGCTGATCGAAAAATTTTCTTTAAAATAAATATATATATTCTTTTCTTGCTTTCACGATTGTTTTGAGTAGTTTCAGTAAAGAAAAAAAATGTTACAAAAATTATTATCCTCTTCCCTAGAACACATGTCTCTTATCTGAGATTACTTAGAAAGGGAAGTATTCTAGCAAGCTATAAAAATGGATCATATAAATAACAAGGCTCTCTTCAGTGTGGATATTTTCTTCACTTTCTTCACTGTGTTTTGAAGGCGACATGTCTAAATTTGATCTCATTTTCTTCTCAAGACGGAAGTTTTCATGGAAAAGGTGTTTTGTAAGGGGACTTTTGATTGGTTCTTCCGCTTTGAAAGGCTTTACTGTCTCGTGATGGAGCCGCCCGATGTCATTGGTTGACAGTCACTACAGTGAGAGTTCACACGACTTTCGGTGTCACTGCCTCAGACTGTCAGCCCAATGGCTCCCATCAAGCCTCACGCAATCAAAGTTGTCCTCCTGAGAAAGAGGATTCGGTCATTATGCTTCTTTTACCAACCATCTCATACGTAAAAATTCAAAACCAGTCATTACGAAAGATTAGTCTCTCTTATTTCTCTTGCTTAAAGTTCATCAGAAAGAATAAATCTCAACGCTGGTGGAAGTTTTATTTTATTCAAAGCGTTGATTTGAAATCACCAACATTAAGCACCTGTTTCCGATAGAGCTCCTTGTGTTCCGCATAAAAATATTTTTTCCCTAAGTTATTCTCTCTTTCCGGAAAGCTGTCTGCAATGGGTTGTGCTGTGAGGTTGCTCTGTCCTGTAACTTAGACCCACCGAATGCAGAACCAGCTGTATCGTTGTAGAGAAATGTAATCAGGACTTAAGCACAGAAAACATGAACGAGGTAAATCATGATCTGTGCCGACGGACAGGCAAACTATCTTCATTACTCTAGAATAATTTCAATGGTCACGATTACATCAAAATGTACATGATATCTCAGGGAATTCCTTGCCGTGACAACTATCACAGACAGTCATTTAAAAGGAAATCTACTGATAAATTTTCTGTATTAATTCAACAGAAGCCGTAATGACTCAACCCATCAAATGCGTTGTGCTCAAAAAACGTATTTCTCTAAAACTCCAAAGTGCTGAAAATGTCGAATGCCACATATCGCCAGCAGTGACGATGAAGCATATTTTTAGAAATTATATGAATATTTAAATTACCGAAGTATATTAATTTAGCGTAGCCTGTAGAAATTCTGACGAGTCTTATCCTGTTTCTTATGAATGACATTTCTTTATCTTTGCTATTTTCTCTCGACTTTGGGTCCGCTCAGATAGACCTGGTTACGATGGAGGACTTTGCAGTTAGCGAACGCAGCAAAATCTTTATCAAGAAAGCTCGACGTTTGCCTATGTTATTTAGGGCAAACTTGAACTGTGCGACAAATCGATGCCATTTATTATGAGGCAATTTTGCTCCATTTGGAAATCGATAGTCATTTTGAGATATGAGACAGAATTTACAGCGCCTTTGCATTAGGAATGCGTTGTTTTTTGTTTTTTTTTTCCTTTTTTTTTTTTTAAATCATGCCCCCCCCCCCTCCCCCCGTACTTTGGTTTAATCTTATAACATAATTACAGAGGTGTAAAATTGACATCTCACCGCCCTCGGATTGTTTTTGTTGACTCCCGTTGCTGTTGCTTTTATCGTAATTATCGCTGGAATCTTCAGGCTGCAAGAAACAAACAAACAAACAAAGAAGAAGAATCATAGTTCTGGGAAAACGTGAGTTGTAAACTGAGATATATTTCTATTTCTGTTGCTGAAGAGCTCTTACTTTTTCCAAGTCTTTCTTGTCGAACCTGCGTAATTTACATTCTCTTTTTCCCTTTAGATTTTGAAAGCTTATATTTGTGAAGTCTTGTATTAGTTCGATGATTTATGGTGAGGTGAGGAGTGCCAGCAGTTTATCTTGCAGTAATATCTTGTATCTCTCGACTGGCGGAAAATGACACCAATGGATATATTGAAAAAGATTATAAAATTGAAGAAAATATTGCAACTGCCAAGAAACCTTTTTTTTTTTTTGTGAGTCTTCGTCATTTTTATTTTTTAGTGTTTTCGTATCCGTACTATCGCCATGGTCATAGTGACCCTCTGCTGTGTTCTGTTGGCCATTCTGATTCCTTACGGTCAGCTTCACTCGCAGACTTTGTCTGTTCTGTCAAACTGTAGGTCCATCAGTCATCGGTGCACACGTACCATACGTCCAGTTCCTCGCTATTCCCCTTCAATCCTTATCCATTTATTTATGGAAAGGACATCTCGATATCTCCCTGCACCATTCTGGCTATTTTAGTCTCTGTAGATGGTTGAGGAAGTCTGCACTCTACAGTGGTGTCATAGTAACCTTTCATAGGATTGGCTGCCCCCCCCCCCTCCCCTCCCCTCCCCCTCCTTGCCCCTGCAGTGGCTATCATGATTGAATCTACGAACTTTCACCTCTGACCTTTTGCTTTTTTGTCCCTCGTGTATTTGATATGACAGCCTATTTTTCATTTAAGAATTAAGCAGTTGTTGTTATCTTGGTGACAAGAAACGTTGCAGTTTGTTGTCTGTGAGACAAATTTACAGTCGCAGTCATTTGTCCTCAGAAATGAGTTATACTTTTTTTTAATGGGTTTTTGTGATAAAAACTTCTCAAATGACTCCTGCTAGTAGCTGTGCCCAGACAGACAAAGGCAGCCTAAAATGTCTGCTTTTCTTGTTTGAGCACGTACCTTATCACCAATGATGGATGAGCGTCTTCGATTACCGCGGAATCGGGTATGACAGTCATTACGAGTCAAAAGCTACAAAAGAAAGAATATTTTTCACAATTCTCCGCAGGAAGAGTGGTTAGGTGCCTGCCCATACTTCGTTATAGGAGTACATCTTTAGTATTTTGAAGAATAAACTGAGGCTAGGCTTCCTGACAGCAGTTGCTTGTCTGTTGCTATCTTTGTTCTTTTCTTCACTTTCAAATGTCTGTAACTTGGAAGAAAGATGGATGGTGTAAGGATAACACATGAGCATTGGACAGCAAATGTCAACAGCCAAAACCCTGGTGTAAACAATTGAGGATTTGGCCGATGGCTCACAGGAACATTCCCTCACAAAACGTGAGTGCTGCTGGGAGTCGGAGAGAGCTCGGGGCTGAGGGCTCTGTCTGAACTGCTCGATTTGGCCTGTTTGTTCTCTGCTAGATGTTGATTGATCTGAAGTCGTTGACCTGCCTTCAGCAAATGTCATTTGTCTGTCAGGCATGTCGCTATAGAATGTGTTTATGTCTAGTGTGAGAACACAGTTATTAAAAGAAGATAACTTTTTGAGGTGGGGTGAAAGGGGAAGTGAAGAAAATACTACTTTTGACATCGAAATTACAATCGCTGGGCTCCAGACAGGTGGAACTTCGAATCTCTTAATAAATTGTTGGAATCGGAAAAGTTGCAAGCTCTTGTTTGTTTATTTGTTTGTGTTGGGGTTTAATGGCACATCAGCACGATCACGGCTATATTGTGTCAAACCCCGAAAGATATGTGCACACGTCAAGAAGAGAGGAAAGAAAGCTGGGCAGCAAGGAGAGAGAGAGAGAAGAGATGTCACCCCTGGAACGTCGAGGATGGCTTTCCATGGGAGACATTCCAGCGATGGCGGCTTTCACTGCCTGCAGGTGGGAGCAAGGAATGTAGGTATATACCCGAGGCCCCAGCGAGGGGGTGTTACAGGGATGTTGCAAGACCTGCCTCGGATTTTGAAGCAAAAAAAAGTCAAAGTTTCCGAATTGGAGACACAATGCATAGCAAGGACTTGAATGTCCCAGTTTGGTGAGTCACTCGGGCACTGACTGAAGCAAACGCACAAAGAATGTGAGCACGAGACAAAACCATGAAGGACGACACCAAGGTCACTGAGACTGAAGGATGCCGAAAGAGCAAGCTCAGGAGTACATAATGTCCAGGTTACGGTTCTGCAAACCGATCCCGCCGACGATCAGCGACAGCGAGGGACAAGTCTGGAGGGACAGGGGACACTGGGCTACGAGATCTGCCACAAAAATGTGTGGATCAATATAAATCTTTCAATTTGGGCAGTTTCTGCTGTGCAGGCAAGACCATATCGCTCTTCCCCAACAATGAGTTATCTTCCCATGGAAGGCCATCCTCGACACTCCAGAAAAGACATCTCTTCTCTCGCTCTCTCTCTCCCCCGCTTTCTTTCCTCTCTTCTTCTTGACTTGTAACCATCTCATTTTTTACAGTGTTTAACAGAATATAGCCGCAATAATGTTGAACGCCAACACAACAAAAACAATTGAATTATCTACAGAACTTGATGATGATCTCCTTCATAATCTGGGTGCAATTAAGTCTAAATTCTAATTTGTCAGAGACCCTGCCTTTCAATTCTATAAACTCAGTAATTTAGACATATTGAGATAATTTATCTTCATTATCTTTCTAGACTGCGCCGATTGCATGGGAGAAACAGATAATGTAATACCCTGTGAGTGCATGTTTACCGAAATATCACCATTGTTCTCAGCCTGCTATTTATGAGAAAACTGTTCTGGACGTGTCTGTACTGTTTTCCTCCTACATATCCTCGTATATTCGATTACTGCAAAAATGACCAGATGACGGTTGCTTACTTTCCAAGCTGGCAATTTGCTGACATTTCACAGATAGTTCCTGCCACTGCAATGTACAACAGACAGCATGCAACTTGTGGGTGTTCTAACTGCAAGACCAGACTTCTCATAAATCAGGGGATAAAAGACGCATATTGCCATGTCGTGTCACATAACACTACTATTGGAAGTGGACTGCGTCTAGTCGTTCATAATAAATGGGACCAGAAGGTGACCTCCCGGCTGAAAATGTCACTAACTGGCATATGTGGTGACCAAATTGTAGTTTTAGGTATCAGTTGTGCGAAATTTGAGAACAGGAGAAAATTACAGGTTGTTATATTTGTTTGTGAGGAAGTGGTCGCGACATAACCATAGGTTACAGAGCTGGTAACACATAAGTCATAACGCAGCAGGTAAACAAGTCTGGCTATTTTGTCAACAAGTTTTGTTTGTAGGCGTCTTTGGAACCAGTAAATAAAACAGAGTGATCTAAATATTTATTTTCAGCCCTTAGGAAAATGCAATGGAAATACCTCCAGATTTAGATCTCTAGAACTAATTTTTTACTTAGTCAGGAATGTAAGGAGGCAATTCATGACAAGAAAATGAAGATAAAGCTTTGTAAAGTTTGGTTTTCTTTTGAGAAATTAGGTCTCAATATTGTAAATGATTTTTTTTTTATCCGTTCATTCTTTGTCAAAGATTGTGCCAAAGTCTCATTAATTTCAGTTTGCTTTTTCATTAGTCATCTTTATGTGCAGGCTGGGAACTCTTCTTTTTCTTTCATGCTTTTGGTCAAGACTGATTCCGCTATATTAAAAATTGTTTAGCTTCGATTCCGTGTCTTGTCTTTCCTTGTTTGTTTATTTGTTTGTTTATTTATTCTGCATCAATGCCATGTCTGTGATTGTATTTCACGAGTCATCATGCAGCAATAATACCCTTTACCTTAGATTTGGACGAGGTGACACGATGGCTTTTTCAAAAAACTCAATTAACAGCCTACAACCGATCAGGCTGATGATTTTGCTCAGAATAGTAATGTATCGATGATTCTTGCAGAAAAATTCACCCTTGCTATATATCATTGGCTACAACACAAGGCTCAGACAAACTATTATTGTAACAAGATTTGCGGTGTAGGATTCTTCTTAGAAGTGATTGTGAAATTGAAAGTAAAAGTACCATCCCTTGACCCCCAAGATGGGAAATTGGCTTGGCCATTTCAGACCGCGTCGCCGCAGTGCAGCGCCACTGTACTTCACCCGATATACATCAGGTACCTGTTTTACAGATGGGTGGGCTGAGGAAAATTGTGTGTTAAATATCTTTCCTATGGATACAACGTACAATGTCGAGATTCGAATCACCGACCAGAACTTACTATGACTGGAATTTTTGCGACAGTGAATCAACGATGGCAGCCCAAACTCAGGGCTATTATGACAATTGTTAAAGTGCAATTCTCTATAAACGCAATGTGTCTTCATATTCTACATTCAGACTGTTGTGTCGACACCAAACATTAGATAAGTTGCATTTTTTATTATTATTTTATTATTATTTTTTATTATATTATTATTATTAATAATAATACAAATCTAGGATATTTGTTCCATACATCCATTTCTCAATCACACAGAATGTCTCTGTTTTGCTCACCCCGCGCTGTCTGTTTCTCTACAACGTTGTCGGTTCACGACCACAATATAGCACATAAGAAAGTAGGCGGGAAAATTGAACATCAGTTATTCAAGATGCGTAAAGCGGCCCCGCCTCGGTTAGATTTACATGATCCCGGTGTTGTCAAAATGGCATTATTCTGACTCCTAACTGCCGACCTCTTTGCTGGACTGGGGGAAAAATATATCGGATAAAAGTCTGCGGGGGAAGGAAGAAATCCTATCCAGGAGGTGAAAATATTCCAGATTCCTTCTTTGCTGTTTCTTGACTGTGTGGTTGTTGAGACCTTCACTGATATCGTTCACAACCAGACTCCGCCATCAGGTCGCGGTTCCCTGCTGTCTTCTGTGACTATGCCAAGCCTGTCCACGCTGAGAAGTATTCATGAAACAAAAGAGTTCGGGAAAAAAGTTCAAGAATGCTTTGAAATATTAAACAATAAAGACAGGATGATCACAGGCTTACTGTTTCTTTAGTAAAACTTGCGATCTTCTTTATTTTCACAACCTTTAGCTTTTAAGCGTATGATAAAGATGATTTTCAGGAATAGAGTTAAGAGAAAACCAGATTAAGAATAACGTTGGCTTGTTGTTCCAATTTCTCAGTACAAGGAAACCCTCTCGATGCAGCCCTCGCTCTCTCTCTCTCTCTCTCTCTCTCTCTCTCTCTCTCTCTCTTGCGTTTCTGTTCATGATAGATCATCGTTCAGAATGAATGAGTTTTTAAATACAGAACTGAACATTATCGGTCCCAAAGCACCGTGAGACGTCATGCCATAAAATTGGTGATAACTATAGGATCTTCAAAGGCAAAAACTAGATGATACAGAAATATATTCAGTGATAACCCATTCGATATTATAATTCATGAATAACCTATTGTCACACACGCTTCTCTCACTGGCTTTAAAAGAATGATTAAGCTCTGTTTCGATATTCTCAGACAAATTCCCATAAGATATCGTCTTCTACATCCTATGTTAAGAGTCCATCAATTTGTTGAACTGCCAGACTGTGGCCTCTGTACAATGCATCAGCAGGAACTGATAGATCACTGAGAAAATATTTGTCCAGACCATATTGACACTGGTCGCTGAAAAACAAATATGTTTCTTTCTTTTGCTTAGGCTTTAGAATTTTATAAATCCACTCGCAGCCTGACCTATAGACTTGTGTAATAAACTACCGCTGTCCCTCCCTCTATAGGTGTCAAAGGACCGATATATCCAGAAACTCGCTCAGCATACAATACGAGTCACTGACCAAGTAGCATCCAACTTCACCAACATATTGTGTTAGATTTGCCAATTCGGCATCAGTTGTCTTTTTTTAAAATTATTATTATTATTTATTATTATTATTTTTTTAATCATTCTGGGACACACTGAGTCAAAGTAACAGTTTTCCTAACCTGTCTGGAGTTAACTCCTATACTTTCACTTCTTCGGGGTAAGAGTGAAAGTTAATTATTATTATTATTATTATTATTATTATTATTAGTGTATCCTTCTTGTATCCCCCTTGACACAGATGTACATCCACATAAAACTCCTCGCCTGTAAAATATCCAGTGCTCTATGGTATCAAAACGGTGTACAAAGTTCGTTATGTTTGATACGTGACTTACGAGACCTGCTGGCGGCATTGAATGTTTAAAAATAAATCTCGACCCAGAAATTAATGTCCTGTGGTTGACTTTTTAGGCCGATTTTATGCGGAATCCCTTTCAGTTGCTGCCACATAGGGTGTACTTAGATCAGAAAGTCAGTCTAGGTTTAGAAAAGTTTTGTCCCTTTGTTTCACTTTTTCGTGCTTGGTCTGAGTTTTTTGCGCTCCCGAATGTCCGGTTTCGCCGGTCCCTGACTTCATTGGAAGGCCATCTGCCATCTAACTGTTACATTCTCTACATCTTAGTCTAACTGTGTGTGTGTGTGGGGGGGGGGGGGGAGTGGAGGGGAGGGAATTTGTAACTCTGGCCTGCCATTACATAATATTATTTAGATCACGCCATGTCCGCATTTAGAGGAGTAGCCAAGTACAGACCGCACCACTTACAGGGCACAGCGCCTTTAATCCATTCAAGTCATCAGTTATAAGATGTGTGGCCGGCTTTTGTCACCCGGCTGGGACACCCACCGATATATTTTTACAGTCAGCTCTTTCCACAGATCGCATGTAGTTTGCATGTGGGGAGCAGGCCATATTATGGATGGCATCATTCACTGACCGGTCACTGTGACCTAATTTATCAGCTCCTGTCATCTGTCTAAATATAGCGGAGGTTATACCAGAGACAACCTCATGGACCGAGTATGAATGACAAATTCATCCCAAATTAGACACAGGTACAGAAATACATACATATGGACACATACGCACACACACACACACACACACACACACACACACACACACACACACCCACACACACACACACACACACACACACACACACACACACACACACACACACACACACACACATACACACACACGAGGGCCCACTAATGACAGTATTAATGCAATGACATTGCGAGGGGCGACATTCGGTTCCTCTCATGTTGGTGTGTTCCTCCCAGTGTTGGTTGTGTATCAAGCCAAGTACCTCGCACATCATGCCCTACAAACACCACACACACACACACACACACACACACACACACACACACACACACACACACATGCACATAGCAAACATAACACATACACACGCTCACAAACCGATAGAGCCACATAGCAT
>JBCAUA010081756.1:0-10739 GCA_038406235.1 Peronia verruculata | reverse complement strand
TAGATAGATAGATAGATAGATAGATAGATAGATAGATAGATAGATAGATAGATAGATAGATAGATAGAAATAAAAAACCTGGGGGATACCCGGACAATGATGGACAGGTGATAGTGTGTAAACGTAGATTGGTGTACACGAAATGCATTGAAGTTGCTTTTGGATAAGAAATATGATAGCACGAGGGCATTCCTGCCAGGAATTCAAAATAGACCCAATGGTTTATTGATACTATGCGGTCTTGATATTGTAACTAAATGTTTCAAGGTACATGAATGACTCCTGTATCTCACCCTAACTCTTACCCTAACCCTAACTCTTACTCAGCCCTAATCTTGCTTCTAACCCTAGCTCTCGCTCTGACTCTAACCCTAGCCTCAACTTTAATCCTAACCCGCCACTGACACTGGCTTTAAATCTAATCCTGAGGCCAGCGGTCTGTCGTGAAACTTTTCCCCTCTAGAGTCTAGAATCTAAAGCTCTAATTCAATGTTCCAAATAAATCAAACGATGCACTGTCATTGGTCGAAAGGGGAAACTTGGTCTCACTGAGTCTATTTTAACCATGTCAAAAAAGTAACATAGGAACAAAAATGCCTCCCCAGCACACTTTCTACTTTGAAATATTTTACTCCGACAGGTCAAAAGATTTACAAATAATATTCATTACATGTAAAGTAATGTCAAATCTGTTCTGTCAGCTCTGTTTTACTTTGGTATATGTCATGAATTAAGAATTAATGTTTTTTTTTTCTTTTCTAAATCTGAAAACTGTTTCTCAGAGATTCCATCTGTCAATTATGGTTGCCCATGCTCATTTGATTTTATGAAAGAGGTTTAAATACTTTGTGTGATAATGTGTACTTCACCCCTACATTTTACAGCCCAAAGTTCGCAACTAATAAAGTACTTTATCAGACAGAGACCATCATCATTGATCATCATCCATCATTCTTTCCGCTTATGGGTCACGCGCTAAAAACCTAAGCTCAAGCCGATCTTGAAATAGTTTACCATTTCATTCCACGAACGATTGCTCCTCCACGCACCACTGTCCATGAATCTCCTCTTATCATGCGAGATCCATCGAAGGATCTGCTGGTGTTACCACAGAGTTGTGTTTATGTAGACCCCTATGTCCTGTCTAGTGCTATCTCCTCCTACCGATAGGCTCGTTGGGATCACAATCATGATGGTGATCAAGGCTTCGGTTGTTTAACATTGTGATTTGTCACATAGTAGAAGTATGGTGCGCCTTTGTTTTCAAAATAAATGTGGAACACACCGTGTTGTGACAAATTCATATTATGCGGGTTGAAATTTTTGTGCAATTTCCGAGTGTTACAATATGTGCAACAGCGTAAGTGGATAGACTAAGTAGTTTTTTGATGTAGGCCTATCTCTATTGAGAAGACACGCCTTTTTGAACTTATGTTCACTTAGCCTCTCGCCAAGTGCAAATACCGGATGAATCCACTTATATCTTTCCTTGTATTGGTTACTCCTTTCCTAAAGTACAGAGAATACCAAATGAAATGTGCGTACATAATGTGGGTATTAGATTGCTTGAAAAACAACAATACCAAAAACAAAAATAATTAGATAGGAGAGTTTCATGCATTTGGATCCTTTATTTATTTTTTGCTTGTTGAAAGGTTATTAAATGGGCGGGGTGAAAAAAAAAGACAGTCCTCACTTTTATTTTGATAGGACAATGAGTTGAAAAAAAAAAGAACAACATCATATTATTATACGAGAATTTCACACGCCTACACAGCACAGCGATTTTGACTTTTGAATTCCATAACAGCTTCAGTGTATCTTGTCCTGAATAGTTTAAAGCTACCACTGTTACTGCCGCACTGATGAGACGTCATACCAAATTTCAGTTTTGGATGGAGATGACCTGAAAAACAATAATAGTTTCTTAGATTCCCAAATTCTGGAACAGCTTTTCGGTTTGTCACTACGTTTTTGTATTCCCTAAAAAAGCACCACCAGCTCTCCTGTCACCGCGCTGAGCATTTTGTAACAGATCTTGGACTGGTTCAGTTGCAGAGAACAACATAGACAAGACAGGTTTTTCTAAACATTTCATGAAAAATAAGATTGATGTAAGCGCTAACAGGTCTCGTATCATTCAGATTAACAACTTTTATGCTTTATTATTATTATTATTTTTTTTGTAGTGGTTAGATTTAGTTTCAGAGGGCTATGTCTGTTTTTGAAGACTTAATTATTGGCTGTTTTATCATTGCATTCTTTAATATTTTATTTCACACACTACAATCTTCGCCATCCTTTACATGTAGTAATGACACATTGAAGAGGCCAAATAGCTTGCAGTTTGCCACAAAGTATTACTGATGTACTTTGTATGAGCGATAGTAAAGATGAAGATGTGTGCATATCAACATGATTATCAGACAATGAGAAATGAATTTAGATTACTAATCCATAATCTGTTGGGCATTTAGTTACATTTAAAACCATTGAAAGATTTATGAGGAGAATAGAAACCGGTGTGTCTGTAGCAAGCGGCAAAGTCATAAAATGAAATTACATCCAGTTAAACGCTTCTTTTACAATTTCCGCCCTTACATTTTTTTTAGCTTATATTAAGTGTCCATGAACAGGTCGAGAGATCCTATGTTCCAGCTGTGACGAACTGATATGTAAAACAGAATTGGATATCAGGCTTTCCTTTGAGTTTCAATCGCAACCTGCCTGTTTAATGTTAACAGCTATGAGTGTATTGTTATGGAGGGAAGAATTGTGGGGTGGCGCAAGTGGGGGGAGGGGGGGGGAGGGGAGGAGGAGAAGGAGAAAAAAGATAATGCTTGATGTTACAAAAGAGCCTCTTAGCAGAGAATGCAATTTGTTTAATGATACTGCCTTGAAAAAATAGCGAGAGAGGGGAGAGAGAGAGAGAGAGAGAGAGAGAGAGAGAGAGAGAGAGAGAGAGAGAGAGAGAGAAAGAAGCTTTAGCCTCTGATTGTATCGTAACGTTTGAGAGCAGAATTTTTTAATTTTTTATTTCTTTAATCCAGACGTTTTTTCTTTATCTTCTAATTTCCCTCATGCAATTTGAATGCTCTCTGTATGTTTTTACAAGGAGGAAAAAAAGAGATTGAAAAAGACTTTAAATGAATGATAACATAGAGTCAGATGAGACGATAAACGCAGCGACTGATTAAAAAAAAAAAGAACAAGAAACAGACACTATCCATTTCCAAATTGCCTTGAAAGCGACAAGTATTTATTTCGTTACTGTGCTTGAATCAGTTTTTTTTTTGTTGTTGTTGTTTTTGATTCGGCTGACTTAGTAATCTTCGTCTTCAGAATAACATAGCAGACTTATTCCTATTTCAAAGAATCGCCTGTTTGCTTAAAAAAATAATCTTCATTTTTATTCAATAAGGATTTTGAAATAGAACAGGGGAAAAAAAAAATAAAATAAATAGATAAAGCACGATAAAATTCAGCTTACAGTAGAAAATTGTTAAAACAATTTGGCAGACATCAGTTATAGTATATAGCTTTCTTTCTCAGCTCCTCTGTATGGCAATTCTGGTGCAAATCATACTGTAGTTATTTATGCCCCGAAGAATATTGTCTGGATATTTTGTTTCGAAGATGTGGATGTTAGAGACTGTTATTCTTACCCACAGTAAATGTCAAAGAACTTCTGTCTCTTGTATCTAGTGGTACACTCCTGTAGGAAAGAACAGGATTATTTATTATAGGTTACCCGCTGAAAAAAAAAGAGAAGTATTAAGTTCCCGTAATTTCTCTTAACGTTAAAAATAAAACAGAGAAACCAGTTTTTTTTTTTTGCGTGTATATGGTCTTAAACTGCCAAACAAATAAATAAATGTATAATTAAAAACATACATAGCTTTTGTGTTCTTTCTAGCTCTTCAAATTAAGTTGGTTTCAAACACCTGTGTACTTTCTAAAAACTATTATTTCGATTTCAACATAATTAATCGCTTTTTTCTCCTACTTCCCCTATTCATTCCTTCTTGCAAAATATCAATTTGCGTTGTTAATGAAAGCATAGTGTTTCAGACAGGCTGCCTTATCCCACAAACAACTTTGTATTCTTTTGCTGAATTACTAATGCCATGGATATGCTTGTTTTGCTAATGTGTTTTGGGCATCCATTTTTAGAATTTGCAGAGATAAACAAGAAATAAAATAAACAGCAGCTAATTGTATGATAACACATGGCATTGTTTCACTAATAATTATAAAGCATTATGATGACAATGTACCGTGATCATTGATAAAAGAAAGAAAAATATTATTGTGACATTTTAGCTTACCGCAACGCTGTAATTTATGAGATGTCATATGAAAAGAAATAATTATGATGCCTTTGTACTTGGAAACCCAGGATTTACCCACTTAAACTAATTAAAATGGGCATGTTGTCTGCATTGATTTCTTTCTTGCTGTGAAGACGAATGTCGCTGCTCTAGAATTAAAAAATTGAATTTAAAGGCATTTATAAAAACGAAAACAAAACATGAACAAACAGTTAGGAGATAATGTCAAAACATGTATAATAATACGTTGATTGTTGGTGTTTTCCATTTTGGCTTTACTTTAGACGAGATACATCCATTCTTTCTTTCTTTCTTTCTTTTTTTCTTTCTTTCTTTCTTTCTTTCCTTCTTTCTTTCTTTCTTTCTTTCTTTTTTCTTTCTTTCTTTCTTTCTTTTTTCTTTCTTTTTTTCTTTCTTTCTTTTTTTCTTTCTTTCTTTCTTCCATTTTGGCTTTACTTTAGACGATTTCTTGCTTTCTTTCTTTCTTGCTTTCTTTCCTTCTCGCTTTCTTTCTTGTTTTTCTGCTTTCCTTCAGTCTTTGTTTGCGTTCTTTCATTTTGTGTTCTTTCTTTCTTTTTGTTCATTCTTTCTTTCTTCTTTTCCCCCTTCTTTTTTTTTTTTTTTTTACTCATATTCTTTTCTTTTCTCTTACTTTGTTTTTCCTGCCTTTCTCGTTTTCTCATTCTTTCGGTCATTCCTTTCTCATTGTTCTGATGCAAATCCGAAGTCGCAGTCGCCGATGTTTTCGATATTATTGCATCTGTTATGTTGTGTTTTCATCTATCATGTTAGCCTAGCGAGGCGAAGTGTGAAAGTCTTGTTTGTGACCAGACTACACTTTATATTATTATGCCTAAGCTATCGACTATAATACGACAAGGGTTCAATGCATTTTTCCTATTTTATTTTGTTTTGTATCCAGTCCAGTTCTTTTCAGCATATTATGTGACGCCACCAGATTTAAGTCGATTTTTTTTTTTTAATCTTAAGGGCTTTTTCGAAAACTGCGTCCATGGCTAGAATCAACATTTTTAGATAGCGCTTTTCAATTTGAACATTTTCTTTTTGATGGTGTCAAAGGACAAGCATGTGCACAGGAGTTAGTCCCGCCATTTCCAGCAAAAACAACAACAATATCAGCAATGTAAATACCGGGATCAGATCACCTTCACCAATTTCTCCCTTGGAGGCGAACTTTGCGCTTCCTCAGTGCAAATTCGAGTAAAATCATAGGAATCTGAGATTTTGTCTTCATCAGCAGTGATCTCGGAGCTGCAATTTGCAGACTCCTCTAATATGAGCCGAGAGTCATCATACTAAGTACCACCTCTTGAGCTCAGTTCTTTGTTGTCCTGTCTCCTTTTTGGGCGATTTGGAGATATATATGTCATGTGAAAAAGTAATTCTACCATATACTGTAGTCATTTCACCGACCACTTGCCCAAGCAGGTATATTTTGAAAATCATTTACGTAGAAAAACAGTTGCTAAACACAACTCATCAATTTTCTCAAAATGTGCAAAATGGAGATGGGGCAACAGAGAACTGAGCTCACGACTTGAGTAGCCACTCAAATCAAAATCAAACTTTACTTTATTTCATAATAATTTCATATTATCTTTGTCATTTAAAGAGAATGTCTGCTCTTCATTTTGTCACAGACCATTAACGAACGCCTTAAGTCAGCATCAAGGGAGAAATGAAAAATATGAACGCTGCTGGGTACACGGAGTAAACTCGTGACATGAAGTGCTGGTATGAAACAGTCACAAGTCTTCAGTGAAGGCATGTCCTGTCTTTAGAGATAACGTTTGAAATTACTGTTTCTGCTGTTAATACCACACATGTCTCAGTCGTCACTTCAATAGATCAGACTTCACCGTTAATACAAACACGGCATAAATATTCAATTTCATTTTTTCCCCACTTGATTTCAAGTGATATATTCACATGATATTTCAATATTTGGCGACTTTATTGTTTGCCTAAAAGACGATGGCGTTCAAGAGATTTATCTCTTTATGTTGGAGGATAATGTAAGATATTTGATATCCAAGAATTATGTTCATTGGAGTAAGCTAATAAATTATATGATGATGTATAGGTTCTGTAAATGTTGCTGTGATCGTTGCTTTTCTTGTCATACTTATTACATATAACATACTGCGAGACAGCCAGGTGGCGCATTTCCATATAATGCCTCCTGTGAGATTTACTAGTGAATAAGAGGTTCCGAGTCTCTTGGTCTAGTTGTTCAGAGAACAACGCTTATTAAGAGGGATAATATTAGTGACAAGAAGTAATCAAATTGTCCAAAAGTCGAGCTGACTGGAGGTCCTGTTTTTTTTTTTTTTTGTCATTATCTATAAGGAGAAGCGGAAAACAATGTTGATGATGGTGATGACGATTCATTCATTCATTCATTGCTCCCGTAGACCAGTTGTCCTTTGGGGCGCCTCAGAAGATCTAACAACCAGCTTCCTCCCTTCCTCCTTGTACTCTGCCGTTCTCAAGGTGTCCGTAAGCTGCAGACCCGTCCACTCTCGTATGTTGTCATGTCATGCCATCTCTCGTTTGATGACGATTCGCGTTCTATTAAATGATTAGGTATGTAGTGGAATAATTTGTTTTAAAAAAATTTTAGGTAATATTCCATTGAAAAAAAAACAAAAAAACTGAGGTCCCTTGTCAGTCAGTATCAGTCAGCATCGCAGGATGCAGTGTTGGACAGTGCATGCAATTAGTGACAGAGATAAGGTAATTCTTCTTCGTATGTTCCGATCTATGTTATGATTAACTTGAGTTTTTTTTGTCTTAGTTTTATTTATGACCCGAATAGACTATACTCCGGCGATATAGCTCTCTTTGGCGGAGGTTTACATGTAATCACAAGTCAAGTATTTCCTTAAAAGCTACACATAGGTATAGAGAAAATAAGCTACATGTAGTTAGCTTTTCATAATCTTCACAGCAGCAACAGGTGCCCAACCTCCTTGCATATTAGCCTTCTGAGTTTCGGAATACCTTTTAAATAAAACAGATTGTATCAATTTGAATAGCCATAACTTTGCTATGAGATCATATGTGTTGACTGAATAATGGTCAGCCGTAAAGGGAAAACTTTTGAAGCAATTCTTAAAAATGTATCAGATATGTCACAGTGGGCTAGACATGGTTACGTGTGATACACTGTGCTACGTGGCAGCATCAGAGAGGATTTGGAATGGAATCCACAGGAAAAGAGACTACAAAATAGGCCAGAGATCTCCCATGTGGACCATGATGTGAATCGAAGCACTTAGACGCGGAAGGAAATGGTAGAGATAAGTCAATACAGGGGACAGGGGAATGCCTTTTTTCTCCTATGTCGTGAGCGGGCTGCAGGCAATTATTCTTAATATGATGACGATATATAATATTTGTGCAGATTTACAAAAAAACTGAACAATAAGCCAAGGTATATTTTATATTTGTAGTGGATATAATAAGCGATACTCTGGTGACAAAAGCACATCTAAAATTAAATGTTACTAATCAACTCACATATACTTACATGAAATTCCCACTTAGCTTATTACATAATAATATATTGCTAGACAGCCAGGTGGCGCATCTCCATATAACGCCTCCAATGAGATTTATTAGTGAATAAGAGGTTCCTAGTCTCCTGGTCTAGCTGGTTAGAGTTATCCATTCCATTATAAGTCTTTCCTTTAACAATAGATAGAATCGCTTCATTGGGTGTACCTCAAAGTACGCCATTATGTTGTCCACAACAAATAAAGCTTGCCACCAAAATGCGCCTAATTATCTAATCTCGAAGAAAACAACTAAATTTCCGACACGGTGGTTTTGTTATTTTTGGGCACATAAGCCTGAAATCATGCATGAATTTTAACTCTTTGATGAATTGTACTTCAGAGTGACTTGAAGAATACAAAACGAGTACAAGATTTGTTTCAAAAAGGCATACGAATTCGTTCCTTTCGGTTTTCATTTGATGGTGATAAACATAATTTATTTGAAATACATTGAGCAAAAATCCTTTTATGCAAGAACATCTTTCTTTTTTTTTAAACTAGTTCGATACTTTCGCAGTCTGTATTTATTATCAGGCTTCTCGGAAAACTGATATTTCTGATATATTATTAGTTTACCCGTGTATTTCTGCACCATATAAGATAGTTTGATTGATCCAGGGTGCCCTTCTTTTCTCTTTCTTTACTCTTAGATTTGTGGAGACTTATATCGAGATACTCAAGTTAGTAAAGTCTAAAATTCAATTTAATGTTTATTTCTTGATTTGCTTTTTTTTTTTTTATTATTATTATTAGACTACTTTTTTTTTTCTTTCCTTATTTCTCCATTTCGCTATGTATTTCCTTTGTTGTTGTTGTTCAGATGGTCGCGGGTTTTGTATTTTCGTGGCAAAACGAGATGTTTTTGCAATTTTAATATTCATTATTTCTTTTTCTCATTGTTTTGCAAAACACTGGCACTGATTAAAGCTTGGAGTTCCCAGGCCATTGACAGCGTTGCCTGTGGTGATAGACATCGTCAGTATTCCAGGGCGCTCGTTCAAAATAAAATTCGATACTTTCACAGCGAGACTCCACAATTATAAACAATGCTGGGTACGGCAGTACTGATCGATATCGGAAACGCGGAGACAGTGCGGTTTAACCATTCTTAAGCTAGAATGATATATCTGATACACTGGAATGGACGACTTAAAAAGAGTTCAAGTTACGTGTGTATGTTAAGAAGAGAAACGAACTTGAGAGTACAAACTTTTAATGGAGACTAATCCTCATTAGTGAAAATGATCTCATTGTAAAGTTTTGAAAAGTCAGTCTGTCTCAAGATTAAACAATAATTTTGTTTTCAAATTTCCCCGGATATTTTAGAGTTAATAACGATGACAGTTTGAAAGGAAATAACGAGGCGAAGCATTGCAGGGCCTGTCTTCTATGGTACATGGAGACATGAATGTCAACGGCCTACAGATAGATTAGCTCAGGGCAAATCTTGTGCTGCGATTCTAATGGGGTCTTTTATGACATTTTCCTGGGCAAAACATCACCTGAAATAGATGATAAGAAACATATGAGTTATTACTGGTGATGTATGGGTGATTTTAATAAATAATCTTGAAAAGTAATACAATAATAGTAATAAGAACATGGCAAACAATAATAGTACCACTTATCGTAATCAAAATAATACAATGTATCAGTAAAGTGTTGATAATTAGAAATACTTACACTTTTGTGCATGTTTGTGATGTTGTTTTCTGTAAATTGTTCTATTGTGATGGAACAAGACGTTTAGTGCAAGAATGTCTCTTGTATTATGTATCAATATTAGCACATTTAGCAGCCTCGTGGACAAATACATGAAAATAGCACGAGCGGTTGATATACATCTGTGATCTCGGTTATTATTGTTTCATTTAACGAACAAATATTGTTGCTGGTTATTCACCGTGCCATGGTTACGAAACTCCCAATGTGAGAATTCCCAAGAATTTTAATTCAGTGGCTTATAGTGACAGACTTAACGAATGAAATCGTATAGCTTGACTCAGTCAGTATTTACAAAGGCTGACTGTTGGGGCTTCTCTACAGTTTTTTTTTTCTCATTTAATGCAAAGGAATGGAAGCAAGGCAGTGAAACCTTGTCTAATATTTATACACTGAAACCTCACAAAACAGAGATAGACCAGGGAGTTTATAATTATGATCCAGACTGTACATCGAACGACTAACAATGATAATCACGGGATAGAACGTGGTAGGAGAGTAGAGGTCGGAGCTGGGTGTTTTCTTTTTTTCCATATGTACTATATGGGTGGGCAGTTTTCAGTAGTATCTTAGCAAGAACAAAGATAAATAAATAAATGATACACAAATAAATAAAGACATAAACAGATAAAGAAAGTGATAAGTGAATCAGTATATGTATAAACTGATAAGCGTAAGTTAACACTTTTTAAATAAAGAAATAAATGAAAAACAAATAATTTAAATGAAAAAAAAAGTAAACAAATTGCTAATGAAACATAAAGAAAGAAAGAAAAAAGAAAGAAAGAAAGAAAGAAAGAAAAAGAAAGAAAGAAAGAAAGAAAGACATTTTAAAATAAGACAAAGAGTCATCTTTCATTTCACTATCCTCATCACCCCTGGAAACTCCAGTGTATCATCACTATCATTGTCACCATTTTATTGAATTGAAATGTTTTTTTGTTTTTTTTTAAAAGTAAGACGACTCTCCACAGGCAACTAGTCAAATACACCAAAAGAAGCGGATACCAGTATGTAAAACACGATGTAATAGAAACTGAGTAAGCTGATAGCACTAGCCAAATTGCCGAACCTTGTTGGCTCTTTCTCAATGCTAAACTATATA
>JBCAUA010081745.1:0-10740 GCA_038406235.1 Peronia verruculata | reverse complement strand
ACGTTCTTTGGGGGTTGTTTTTGGTCTCCTCTTGTTCCCCCCCCCCCCCCCCCACTGGGTTTTTCTCACTGTTTCAATGCTTTCTCATTCCATTTTTTTTATGTGAGTCTTGCATTTTTGAAAAAAAAAAAAAATTTCATTCTTTTGGGATAAGCAGCTGTCTCTCTTCATCTTTTCACTCACTGTGTAGTTTTTCGTTACTTGTCTCATAAAACCTCTTAACTTTCATGATCTGAATTTTTTAGTAGAGACCAAAATAGATGTTTCTGCCTTATGTCACTTCATTATTATATTATTATAATTATCTTAAAAAGGAGAGACTTTAAAGTAATTGTTCAAATTTGTTGTTCTGTTGGCATATGCATTGCTTTATGTGCTACAGATTGAGCCAGAAAAGTGGAAAGTTAAAGTTTTGAAGTTATGAGGTTTTATCAGAATGGTAACGTTTTATTCATCGCTTTTCCATGGTTGTGTGTAGTTATGATGTCAAGTGATGTTACAACTTTTGTTTTTGTTTTTTTGTTGCTTAATTATAATGATTACATCTCTCAGCTCCAACATGTATTTTATTGTATTCTTCCTCCACAGCCATAGAAATCCCAGCGACAAAAATATGTGTTCAGTGAGAAATTAGCTTCTCTTGTTATCGTTGTATTTGTTTTTAGACAGCAATGTTTTGTCCATGTTATTTTTATTTTTATTTTTTATTCTTTTTTTTTAAATTTTATTTATTTTATTATAATGATGATTATTATAATCATATTTTTTGTTTGGTTCGTCATTCCAGAATCGGTATAATTATTTTTGAGTTGAATAATGTACTTTACTGGACTGTAAAGCTGTTGAGGGATTCTCTTGTGAAAGACACATACAAACAAACGGTTCAATCATTAAGAAATTACCGTCCTTTCTTAGGCACTCGGTTTATGGTTAGAACCTTAAATTAATGACAGATGTCTATACAATCACAGTTTAAGCTCTGCTTTTGAAATGATATTAATTTTTGAGATCCCGACAGATCCTCTTTCTTTCGTATTTCCTTTTTTTTTTTTTTTTCAGAGTTGATTATTTACACTGAGTGTGTGGAACATTGAAATAAGAACATACAAAACGCACACAAAAAGGAACTATCCGTAGCTGAAAATTCAAAGGTTACCTCAGACAGCTGTGAAAAAAAGGCATTCTGTTTTGATAGAATTGAGCAAGTTGTTTCTTTCATCTCTTAAAAAAAAAATGCACTTGTAAACAAGTTTGAAGATTACTTCACTCACTCCAAGACCGGAAGCAAATCCGACATGCCGAGGTGGAGATCGAAATTAAAGGACACGAGTTAATGCTCATATAATTTTACCGTTGGCAGTCCGAATGATTACTAATAGAGTACCTGTCTGTAATCTAGAGTCTCTTCTAAATTGATGAGATCATTCTGTAAGCAATTAAGTATCTTAATGAAACGAAGGGGCTCCTTTGATATTTCGCTCCCATAGGCCTGATTTTACATGTGTGGGCAAATGTGCTTCCTGTTTATGTACAACAATTAAAGCGAGGCTAGGAGTGTGAGTTCGTGTGCATGTGTGTGTTTATGTGTGTGTGTGTGTATGTTTACAGTGTATATATATGGTTTGTATTCGTCTGAAATCGCGAGACTGGCAATTATGAGCAGCTGCGAGGGAGGAAGAGTAGGGAATGACTGAGTTAATGTTAAAGACAAAATACCGGTAGCTTTGCCATTTACCTGTGACCACTTACATTGGCGTTTCAACGTTCATGAGTTCGAGAGCACTGAATATTGCGCGCGAAAATAGTCGGATGTTTGTGGATTGTAGCAGAAAGAAAAATAACAATACATATTATAATTATTTGAATATATGAATAAGAAATTAATGGACAAAGGATTCTATGATTAGTCACCTGATGGATTATTCAGTCAAAATAAATGAATGAATGGATAAATGAATATATCAGGAGAGAGCAACAAAAAACAAACAAACAAACAAACAAAACAAAAACTTTATTATGAGTGGAGTATAGTGTATAGTTTATGAACCCGTGAAAAGTTCAGCCGATAATGATAGCGACAACCATTCTGTGCTTGATAATAAGAGAAAGCTTGCCCTTCGTCTTGGTGTCCATTGTCCATTAAATATTCAGTTCAGATATCAATATGCTAGTCATTCAGCTCACATCGATAGCCATGGTATCATATAAGCCCAGGCAGATTAAGAGTGAACAGCTTTAGAGTGGCAGTACGAATGTGGTTGATTACAGGTGTCACAGTAAATTAAACACTCACCTGGCCATGTATTCTCACGTTTCTGTGGAAAGCTAATGGCAAGGCAATCTCGAGCTCTGGCAAAAGTAACAAATTCAGCAGTTGTGCCAACGAATATGACTGAAATTTATATGTGTAAAGTTTTTCTTTCAACTTAGAACTAACTGCTATATTTTTAATTTTTGATTTCTATATTTTATTACTGTTATTTTTATTATTCAGCGCTGTTGATATTTTTATGTATTCCACATCAAGCAAATTTGTGAAAAAGTTTGAAACTGTGCCAATGGTTTTATATTGGTATGTGTGAATCTTCAGTAGCAGACAACATCGACATCACAACAATATCTTATACATTCACTTATCTGATCGCGTGTCAGATCTACGTAGGAGCGTAAATGCCTTCATTTCATAATATGATCTTTTGATAAGCTCAAGGGGTTTTTAACATAAATCACATCAGTAGACGGCGGTAGCTCTAATGATGTCATACAGAAGAAATGCACCATACATAAACTATACTTCTAGTTTCTAGATAAATTCGGAAATTACTTTTGAAAATAAATAATTTATCTCAGTCTTAGTTTCGAATATCATGGGGACGAACATGTCAAAGAGAGCTCCCTGGGAGAGAAAATCCAACTAAAATGGAGTGAAGAGAGACTGAGCAACTGGTCGAGGAGAATAAGGATAATGAGAGACAAGATCAAATGACACACTGAAGCAGTTAATTAATGATGATCGTGATACGAAACAGTAAAATACACAACAACAAAAAAAAAAAAAAAACGGCACAAGCATCGGAGCGAATCAGTTCTGTTTTCTATCCCTTCCTTCGTCCTGCTCGCCTTCCTCTTAACCCTTCTTCCTCTCTCCTTTTCTTCTCCAGATACTTTATGTGGTTCATGCCCGCCCCCCCCCTTTTTTATGTCGAATGATTATTTCACATCATCCATAGTTAATGGCAAGCTGTAGCGTATCATCTTCTCTACTGAGTAGAACGACCTGGTCATATGGAGACCAGAACGGTGATCTCGGGGTTTACTGGCTATTAACTTTTATTGCCGTTGCGTGCATAGCGATAAGTTTCTGCAATTAATCAATAAGCTGATACAGTTCCCTTCATTTAAAAAAGGGCGCCCTCTCAATTAACAGTAGAGTTTACGCTTCTGGTGAATTAACATACATGAGCACTGAGATTCTCGTGAGACTGAGAAATCAAACAACAACCAAAAACAAAACTAAAGAAAGAAAGAAAGAAAAAGTGGACAAAAAGACGAAAAAAGAAGAGGAGAACAGAAAAAAAGACAATAAAAGTGGCCACAAGGGAGAAATAATCAACTAAATAAGAGAAAAAACAGAGAGTGACAGAGGAGTGAGAGAGGGGATGTTGTCAGCAAGGAAGATGAGGATAATAGTTAGGTCAATGAATTCTACTGTCTCTGTCTAGTATCAGCGATATATTATTGAAAGAAAGAGACGGTCATTAGGGGGCGCAATCATCGTCAGCTCTCAGCTCCGTAATTTGCTGTTTTCTTTCATCCTATTTCGTCTCGTTGGTCTCACTGTTATTGTTGTTTTCTCTCTATACAATGTCGTCCTCTGTAGTGATCATTTTTCTCGCTTGCAAATGGAAGCATTTATAATGGAGACTATCGCGTACTCAATGACACTGTACAGAAAGTGTGCAGTGTCAACATTTGAGGAGATAAGAATCAAAATAGCCTAAGTACCAAGAAGGCAAGAAGTGAGATAAGCTTCCGGTCGAAAAACAGAGGCAGAGACGCTGCATGTCAGTAAAATATGAGACAATCAAATACCTCTAAAGACTAAAAATGAATGGGCGAAAAGCAATGAGTAAATTTAAACACGGCCTAACTCCATAGCCGTAGCTGAGAGAAAACAGACTATCCCTAAAAGTTACCCAGTCATGTGGCAGACAAACAGGCAACTCGCCGCCTCTCAATCAATCAGCCGCCAATTGCTTCAATTCCCTGTCAAGGACAATGGCGGTCATGCTTGGTGTCGAACTTGAGATAAGCTTTTCATAATTGAAAACAAAGCCAACAGAATACCCAAGGCTGGAAATAAAGCTATGAGAAAAATGACTGAAAGTAAATGTCTCTTAAGATGTTACTGAATGTGGTTTAAAAACTGTTTTAAGGGAGTAACTCTATGCTCGATTCGGCTTGACACTTTCAAGCATCATAAAGTTCTCATTTGGTCAATCAGCTTGTATTTGTATCAGCTATAGAAAGTCATATATTTTCTGATTGTCTCTTTAAATGAATAAGTTGCCATTGGTTAACGATTCGTTAGGCCTAAACATTGTGAGTTGTCTATTTTTTTAATTATTATTATTTTTTTAAGCAACGCACGGTCATGGTTTGGGACAACTATTATGAGACAAGCAGAGATATTATCTGCTATGTTGTGATTCCTTTCTTGTCAGATGTCTTTACATTTTTATCAGTTTTGGTTTTGTCCGGTTAAATAATTTCAGTCTTTTTTTTTTTTTTCCTCATGAAGGGGTGGGACCATGCACTGCCATCGCTCTATGTCGCAGTGGGTTAATAGTGCTTTTTTAAAAAATGTTTGTGTTTATTTCTTGTACTTTACTTTATATGCTTGTAACATTATCTGAAGAGGTGGATCACGTATAAATAAGTGGTAATAAAACATTGTTTGGTATCATTTGATACTTTTTTTACTTGTTTATAAATAAGCTTTTAATATAGTGTGTGAATTAGATATTCAAAACCAGCGTATTAGTTATTTCTATCAGTGAGAGGTAGCATAAACATTAAATGAACTCCATTTGGCTGAACTGCCACAATGTCCTAAATGATTCCGTTCCAATCAAAGCGTACTGAAAGTCAAAGTCAGTCCAGATTTTAAAGCGGAATTGTGAAAAAAAAAATGGGCCATATCTCTCATTCGAAATAACCATCGCATAGGAGGTTGAAAGACGAAACACTACCGAATATCTCTCATATAAGATTTTGGGATTTGGATCTGCGATGCACAACAAAGCTGCTCTCACAGGAACAGTGCCTCCGTGGACTGGCGTTTCGTTGTAGTAAGTTATTTATAGTTTTCTCTAAAAACACCCAAATCGAACTGAGGACATTGTTCTTAGCGTGAGTCAGTTTGGCCTTTTCTTAGGTTGTAGCTGTGCATGTCTTTCTGTTAAAAAGAAAAGTTACAAATGACGGTCCATCAGCAGTTTGATTAAAGGTATTGAAAGGTCAAAGGCTGAGTCTTAAAAACTCGCATGTTTGTGTTAGTCGATTTTTTTTTTTTTTTTCGGATATTAAAATAAATGAATGTGTCAAGTCCAGAGAGGAAAAATTGACACATTAATACAGACTAATGTGCAATGCTTGTTGAAAAGAGGATTGAAGACCATCCTAAAGTGAAAAATTTGTTGGAAGAAAATGAGAAATAAATATTTTGAAGAGATTAAACCAGTCTGATGGAGAATAACCGCGACCGCGTGTTGAACATAATAGTTGATTGGATCGTGAAGAGGGAACAATTAACGGTTGATGGAAATGGGAACAATAATTGCCTTGCGGCCAAGGGCGAATTCTGTGAAAAGGTCGAAGAAAGATGACCAATGCCAAAGTTAAAGAAAGTAGGAAAACATATAAGAGATATAGAGGTGATGTTAATGTCAACGATTTTATTGATGAAGATAGTAAAAGATAGGCTGAAGATAGATTATTAACGTTTCGTTACGGACAGCAAACTTTCCAAAAGAAAGAAAACAACGTGGAAGGAAGAAGGATGATTGTGTATAATGGCAGCAGAGGGCGGAGACAGCAAAAAAAAAAAAAAGTCGTGACAAATAGGCATATGTAATAACAACGACGAGCTCTTGCTTTTTATAGAAAAGACGGGCCTTTTTACAGTAAATGGAGTATCTAATGCTAGGGATCAGATGTTAAGGGAACTTTTGGTAGGATAGCAGACGGACAATATGGATGAGGAGATAAACACATCTAATTGTTACAGACGTGTCTTGAATCGATATGAAATTGGATCTGCCACGGAAAAGGCAAGGGTGGCAACATGGTTGCTTTCCTGAGAGCAGAATGAGCATCGAGTCTACTTATTTATGGACAAGACTGAAATTTTGAATTCTCCTTGGCATTCTCTCGATTATCCCATCTTCATTCTTCAACTCCAGGTCGTAACGATTAACCATCTGATGTTATGGCATTGGTGATTCCTTTATATGCTATATGAGCATACTAATATGAGTATAAAGTAGGCGAAGTAGGCGAATTATAGTACTAAGTAGTCATGCAAAGAAGGAACTAATACAGGAAATTACCAAAGGTTATAGGAGGATTCTACTGCATGTTTTCTTATCTCCACCTCGATATCTTCCCTCAACCAAACACCCGACTATGAATAGCAGAAGATACAAAGCACAAACTAATACGTAATAGAGCTACCTGAACATCTCACTGTTCTCGGAAATGATTGATGCAATATAGTATTATACTTGTTTTCTGAGACACATAGCGTGGGCTGTGGGAAGAGCGTAGTTACGTGGTGTATTTCAGAGCTCATAGCTTACGCATGTTTTGGCCTTGCCAGGTATGGCTCATCATGGCAGTCGTAACCAAGCAAAGTGTGTACCCTCCTGCCAGTGGTCGGTGCTGCCCTACAACATGTTTATCATAATATGAGTGACCTAAGAAGATAAGAATAATTAGCTGTAGGTCATTGACCCGTCATTTGGACTTTAGTAGAGTTTCTCACTGATTTTGCTCCTCAAATACAATAATTATATAAAGCTGAGCAAGGATGAAATGGTATCATCTTTTTTATACAGCTCATTGCATTTAGGATATACATAATGCTAGATATGAATTCATATCTATTACGTTAGGCATAAAATGACAGAATTATAGACCAACAACAAAATATTATCAGAAACTCTTCCTGATGTGACCCTTTATCAACAGCGCAGACGTAGTCTGCAGTCGATAACAAAAGTGACCCAGGAGCTTACGCACAATATCGGATGAGACTGTACTCGAAAAAACGACATACTGGTAAAAACGACCTACACATTCCAAAAAGTAATGGACCTATATCATTCTTGTCAATTCACACAATTTTTGAAATAACCATCAGGAAGATGAATGTGGTGATACGATCGCTACAATGGCTCTACTGCGGTTTAAATGTATCCTTAGTTACCTTTTAAAAATATATCGCAGCAAAAAGAGGCAGAATGTATGATATTATAACCAACCAGTTCACTTTTTTTTCCACACTGTTTTGTGTTAACAAGCCAAATGTTCTGGCGTTTCTTGGTTCTCGAATCATTACTCGTCTATGGATCGTGAAAAATGCACAGATCTTGAAAAGCTGAGGGAAAACGTATACCTTTCCGGTCAATAAAACATTAGAAGACTAGTCCTGACCATAATAACACAGTAGCAAAACGAAAGAGAGGAAACAGAAATACCTATAATATGATAAATGCCTGATCCTTCCTATGTACTACACAGTATATACCCGACAGCTGTGTGTCCCGTTCTGTCTGTTTCTATCAAATAATCGATAAAATGGCACTGTTCAGGTCTAACTGAAATTACAGGACAGGTCAGTAAACAGTTGTCAAACATATTCTGGCTTGTCTGTAATGTCATAGGGACCACTTACTAATTCAACAATTTCATGGCGTATTTGCCAGGCCCAGCATATTTACCCTCGTGAGGTAATTAAAAATGCATGACTTCGTTGTGCTACTCTATGCACTGTGGTTATCGTTTCGCAAAAAAAAAAAAAGGGGGGGGGGGCTGAGGGGAATGGGGTCGTCATGTGAAGCCGGCTGTACACTGGCTATTCATACTATTGATTGCCATATAAACGTAAAGAATAAAAGTAAACACAGGTTTGAGGTTACAGCCCGGTAGCACAGCGAAAACGCCTGTTGCCTTATTTTATCTTGTTTTGTTTCTTCTTCTAACGCCATGGAACACTTTTTGGCAACATTGCGATTGTATGTCTGTTACAGTTACGGCAGAAAGGAGATAAGTTAGTGACACTTTTATTTCTGTCACAAAGCATTGTCATCAGTTAACATTTTTGTATTATCAACTACATTCTACGCTGTACCATCTTTGTGTCTGGCAACTGAAATATACACATCTTCATTATTTTTTAGGCAATTTTAGGCGTGTAATATGTTACAGTGTAGCCTATTATTTATGGCTACAACTTCCAAACAACAACATATATAAACATGCATAAAAGCTAGTTCATATTCTTATACAAATCTACTTAGGTCTACGCTGGGTTTCATAAATTAATTCAAAAGGAACATATAAATGACTAGGCCTTTCTGGGGTAGGTACACACGTTTTATTTATTTGAAGAATAAAAAGTGGAATACTCCATGACAACGTTTATTTAATAATAAAGAGAAGCTAATTTTTAACAGTCGTATGCCAGTTGTGTCTGTAGTACTTTATGTATTATAAACCATATACATGCAAGAAAATATGTGTGAAGATGGCGGTAGAACCCTAACTATATGAAGAAGATGAGTACGTTCTAATCTGAAAGGTACCCAGGTAATATCAGGTACCCAGTACATCACTACCACGCTCCCGTTATCACAACCCGACTGTGCGTTTTCTCAACTCAGCTGGGTCAGGTAAACACGTTACGGCACTCATCATCCCTGCCTACTGTCTACACTCATCCTCTCTCTTTTACTCAGTCATCACTCACGTACTCACACTCCTACTCCTCATCCACACATACATACACCCGTAGGTAACTTCATAGACACATCTGTTGATTAGCGTTGGTCTACTCAGTCAGGCATTGAGTTGCTCATGTTGCGCGTCTCACCTGCGTACTTGTGTTGTTCAGTAAATGAAATTTATGGTGTCTGGAGAACAGAGGGGCTCCAGTACTCTCCATATAATATATTTGTATTCCTCTCTATTCATATCCAATATTCATCAAGCACAATGCCTATCACCCTTCATGAGCAGCACTGTCAGTGGACATTGAAGAGAGGGCCTGCGTTCGTTAATATAGTCAGATATCGTTCTAATAACTCGAGGGGACGTATTCTGTAACTGTGAAGTTTCAGCTCGGAGGAGACAAACTTCTTTGGAATCAGAAACAAATGAGCAATAATCTACCAAAATGAAAAACGGGTCTGGGTCTTGAAGCTCAATGACATTCCTTGGTTATTCTTTAAGATTTAAACCGCTTCTAGCCTGTGGCAATGGAAGTGTGATTTCTACTGTCTGCTTCATAAATTGTAATGATATCACAATGATGATTTAACTCTAAATGTGCCAAGAAACCAATCTACTCGACTGATCGGTCATTTCTTTGCCAAAAAATTCATTTACTTAATAGAATAAATACAGTTACAATGGCCTCATCTTATATATATAAGGTATATATATATGATATATAGGCCTATATATTGAATGTAAATTAAATGCCAACACTATTTTAGAAACGCTAGCTGGTCTTTTCTCACGCCGTTAGGTTTTCATAGGCTCTCTTTACTCTCCCGTCACAATGTAGGCTTTCTTTACTCTCCCGTCATAATTGAATGCTCTGCTTTGTGTCTATTAATTTGCTGCGCATGTTGCTGGTGGACAAAGAAAAGTAATCATAGACATGCCCGCTTCTGATGTCACTGTTGTAGCTGTTTCTGCTGTTACACTGAGTTCATTTTCCCCTCGTCTCCTCGAAAGCTAAAAAAATCATCTCAAGAGGGATTTGAATTGCATTGCCCGCGGTCTTTGTTTTATAGCCTCTAGCATGAGAGGGATGACAGAGAGGATAGTAAAGAAGATGGTGTTGAAAAAAAAAACAAAAAACATGAAGATAAGCAAAGGCAAACTGTGTGGTGTGATGGTTCTTCTCAAGATGAAAGAGAAGTGTCCAAATTGTTAACTGTAATTGTAACTTGCCGTAAGGATTTTTCCACAGATTTTTAAAGAGCTGGATCAAATTGTTTACCACTCGACCCCAGAAACAAGTTTATATAAATAGGCCTACTGTTGTTTTGTTTCGTTCAGATCGACAACAATCACTTTCTGTCTGTGAATGTTTACATAACGTGCAACCTGTGACACCGAAAAACAACGAAACCGCCTGTTACATGGAGTTAACAACAACAACAACCAAGAAATCTAACATCAATAGCAACGTTCAACAAAACACATTTTTCCTTGAAAGCATTTTTTCGACAAAATCGAGATTATTTCAGTTTTGCTACTCGTCTGCTGACACAAAGTTTATAAACTAATTGTAATTTTAAAAATGGATTGATGCTATAGATTGCCCTCTAATCTGGTGGAAGGTTATATGTGAAAAGGTGGGGAAATAATTTTAATCTGATAAACAAGGCGTTTTTTCAAAGTTGTGTATGTGAGCATCTGTTGATACAAATCTACATCTACGTAGAT
>JBCAUA010081734.1:0-10740 GCA_038406235.1 Peronia verruculata | reverse complement strand
CAACAACAACAACAACAACAACAACAACAACAACAACAACAACAACAACAACAACAACAACAACAACAACAACGACATAAAACAAACAATAAAACCAACAGCGCTAAAATGATCCAGGAGCGTGTGAATGACGTTACCGAAATGAATCAAACAAGAGAACACTTGCATAATGTAAGTGTGGAGATTTCCGTGAATGAAAATCAAGACAAATCGAGCGATCAATCGGCATTCGCTTGTGTGTGTGTTTGTGTGTGTGCGTATGTGTATGTGCCGGTGTGTGTGTGTTTGTGTATGTGCGTTCTGGGTTTTTTAATAGATCTACGTCTCAATAGATAGCATTGAATCATAAAGAGTAGTCACATTAAAGGAAAGATAGGACCTGAAAGTACCCGAATCAGTTTAAAAACAACAACAAACAAGCAAACAAACAAACAAATAACAATAACAGCAACAATGAAACATATACATATTAAATTGTCCTAACTATCACACATTTCACGTTGTAAACTAGAAAAGACCACCGACATCCAGGTTAACGGACTAAGTATTAGGTACTTAAACTCTACGATAATACGCGAAATATCGGCTCTATTGCTATAGTAAAGCGCCGTAAACTGGTGTGGTATGGTCATGTCAGGCCTTGCAAAGATGATCTTGCAGGGTACCATTTCAAGAGGAAGAAGAAGAGGCAGACAAAAGAAGAGATGGGATGACAACATACGAGAGTGGATGGGTCTGGAGCTTAAGGACACCTTTACAGAAAACCAGGAGGAATGGAGGAAGCTGGTTGTAAGGTTTTCAGAGGCATCCATGTGCCAAAGGACAACTGGTCTACGGGAGAGATGAGGATTATTGTCTCTTTTGACAAAATATGGTACCTCTTGTATGTTCCTTGAAAGGTTCTGGTGTCAACCAAAATACCAGTCTCAGGTGGTGCTGTCATAGTAGGTATATTGAGATCTGAGACTAATATACTGAAAATACGTAAGCCGAGAGATGGACTCGTTTCATGACTTCCTTACTCATCCTAATTAATGTCAGTCCACAGCTGAACATGCAAGGATCGTTATCGGACTTTTGGACAAAATGTAGCTTTTGTGTCATCGAGAGGTCCTTAAGTCAGCAGGCTTCAAAGGTCCCCATGTATTTCTGATTTATTATGTTCAATGCTGTTATTTAATTTAATGTCTAAACTGGGCAAATAGAATTGGCAATTTTACAGAGAATATCATTGTTCCAGGAGAGCAGATCGTTACTGTAAATATATAAAATAAAAAAACGAATTCTCTTCAGTTATCGCTCACCAGAGACAACATCATCGAACACAGTTTTGCCTTAAAAAAAAAAAAAAACGGTCCTCATCATTAGAGCCCGTGTCACCCATGGGAAATAGATGTCTGCCGGGCTGCTGCTCCAAAAATTTCAACCTGTCTATTCTGGGACTAGTTTAGCCGGCGTTTTATCCGGTCTGTCTGGTTATCTACAGTGTTCGATATTCTGGGTCTATATGTCTGTCTGCATTTCCGGCCATTCAGGTATTTTAGCTACATGGACTGGATTTTTGCGTCAGTCCTGTCTGTTTCATATTATTGTTTCTAATTTAGAGGAATGCTGAGTATTCATTTATTCTACATTTCAAGTAATATCTATCTATCTATCTATCTATCTATCTATCTATCTATCTATCTATCTATCTATCTATCTATCTATCTATCTATCAAACCCTTATGTATCTAGCTAATTACCTAGTTACCTACCTGTCTACCTACCTATCTAATAACTTACCTGTCTGCCCATCTGTTCACCAATCTATTAAATTTATCAGTCTCTCTTCTTTCGCTCTCTATACCTGTGTTTATGTTTTTCTCACCCATGGCTCCACTATCTCTATGTAATTTGTCTGGTCAGAGCGTCCAAACCTCCGTTGGGCATTCACCGTCACTATCGGCCTATTTTCACAGGTAATCGCTGGAGCTATCACACTTTACATGTCTGAGTTCTCTCATTGCAGGGGCGGAGCCAGAGGAAGGGTGAGCAGGAAAAGACATTGGTAAGGAAGCAGAAAAGGGGCCCATGATGATGGGGAGGAGCCCAGAAAAGAAAAGAAGAGAGATAGAGAACAAAAGCCAGAACCATGAGACAGGGAAAGACAGAGAGAGGGTGAGAGTGAAAAAGGGAGAGAGAGAGAGAGAGAGAGAGAAGAGAGAGAGGGAGACAGAATGACGGGGATTATATGGCAGAATTTAAGTGGTGCTTATATCAAGGTTTAATATGCTCTAAACATTTACACGAGTAAGATCTTTCTTTTCTAGCGGCCAGATTGCATTGTTGGATTTGATTCGGGACATTGAATTAGACTTTGTAAATTACAAATCTCAATTCTAAACTCCAGAGGGTAGAACTTCCACACCAGGCCAAGTATTTTTTGTAGCGTTAAAGTTAAGTTTAGAGTTAAGTTAGGGTTAGACATGAGGTTAGGATTAAGGTTAAGATAAGAGCTACGGTGAGGCAAGGGTTTATTCAAATGCTCTGGAATATTTAGTTGCAATAATATGTACTTATTTTGAGTACCTGTTAGCGATTCACTGTTCGGACTATTTTGATCATCTGGTAACAGTTTTCTTGTCCTTGTTATAAACAATGAAACAAAAAACAAACAAACAAACAAACAAACAAATTACAATTGGACAAATATGGACAAAGAGGAGAATGGCAAAGTTAGGTGGGAAAAAAGGGCAGGGAGACAAAGTAGAAGGAGCAGAACAAGAAAGGTGTGAGAAGTAGACCCTTCATAGCTCCGCCCCTGCCAGTCCACAGATCACCGGCGGGATTCAGTTCCACCACAATGTTCAGTTAACAACGACAACAACCACATAGCTCTGAGCCAGACGTTTGAAACAGAACCATACCAATCAGTGTTGGCTTGCAATCTAGCCTCAATAAATCCTGGGTCTTTTACTGGCTCGGTTTTAAACACACACACAGACACAGACAGACACACACACACACACACACACACACACACACACACACACACACACACACACACACACACACACACACACACACACACCACCACCACCACCACCAACAACAACAACAACAATAACAACAACAACGAAAAGAAAATTCCACCTCCATCCTTAAGTCTGAGTAATTAACATTAAACTTTCAAATGGAGTGATTAAAGTGGCGATAACATCCTCTCCCCTTATTCCTTATCACTGCTCATTTTCTGCAAACTTTTATTACTTTAAATCATTTCTGTCACAGCCAGTCAAACTGAATTGTACGACAATTTCCTTCACATTGAGTTATAAATATCATATGAAACCCTGATTCATACACTTTTATATGATGAAAAAAAAAAAAAAATTAGGCTTCGCTAGACTGTAACTAGAGATCTTGTAAATTGAGAACACTGACCATGAGCTATCGGTACCAGCCAGTATCATGTGAAATATGGGTAAAAGTAAACAGTGTTAACACACAACACACAGGTCTATATTATTATGAATTTCACAACACCCTGATGTACTTGAACCTGCTTATAGGTGACAGGAAAACTCCTCAGGTGGAGCGAGACAGTTAAGGGGGGGGGGGGGTTCCTGAAATTGGGATTTTGCTCAAACTATTTGATTTTAGGTTTCTATTTTCTTTTAAAAGTGCGGTGTGTGATGAATATAAAAATAGTTTTAAGAAGTTGATAAGTCCATTCTAAGGTGTCGGGAGAGTGGTCAAGCAAAGGTTGACCCGCCCCGCTGCCATCCGGACTCTTGCTTGTTTGGGGCTCTTTATTCAGATCATCACTATTTCGCCAGCTATGGGCAAATTGCGTAGAGGAGACTTGATTATGATCTCCTTGACCAATATCAGGAGCCCCAGTGCCAGGGATGGACACTGACCGATCATCGGAGGCGCTGATCACAACGAATATCAGTGAAAATGTTCACCTGGGCCTCCGAGACAGATTAGATATATTTCGTCCTGTATCACTGAGTTTGTCAAGCACAATAGCAAACGTCTCTGAAATTCGTAAGAGAGTACCGATTGATGAAAAGATCTGTCTCACGATCCTCCACATATTGTATCTTTTGAGATAAACTTTTAGAATCTTCCCCAGCTCTGTTAATATTCTACATGAAGTTTACAGACACCATGAACAGTTTGTGAGCTCAGTTCTTTGTTGTTCTATCTCCATTTTGAGCGATTTGGAGATATATACATCATGTGAAAAAGGGATAGTAAATCTATCATACACTGTGGTCATTTCACCTATCACTTGCCCAAACAGGAATCATTTTGTCCTATCTCCTATGTACAAAAACCGTTGCTACACACAACTCATGAATTTTGTCAAAATGTGAAAAATGAAGATAGGACAACAAAGAACTGAGCTCACGAGTTGTTAATGTTAAAGGTGTCCTCATGTCTTGCAGACAAAATTTTAACTTCCTGATATCTTTTCAGAATCTCGGCCACACCGAGGTAATGAATTTCGATGTCGGTCACTTGCCTTTTTTTCCCCTTCAAGATCTTTCTGGGATTCGAACCAAAGCCATTTGGTTGTCGATTCAGAAAGGAGATATAGCTGCCCCATAACATGAATATTTGAGCATGGACAGCTGAATTTCTTTCAGTTTCTGCAGTATAAAAACATCGATATCTGACCATCTCATCGCATTCAATTATCATTTCTCTGTTTGAATCCAGTAAAGAACAACTAATTCCAACCGGCCGTGAGACATGAAATTTTATTCTTTATGACCGCTTTAAGAAGAACGTCCTAGTGTCCTGACATGGCCAAAGGATGTCTTTCATAATTTTCTTATTCTACACATTGCAAACCGCGACAATGATTGTGTGTGTGCAAGTTTTTGAACATCTCAAAATGTCTAATTCATTTCCCTCTATCCCTCTCATCGTTTAAAAATAAAAAAAAGTGAAGCTAGGCTAAACAAAGGTTATGAAAATATTAAAATAAAATGTAATACCACAGGAGGTCATCTGAGTGGAGTTTCCATCATCACATAACTAGTTTTTAAAATGTAAGGAGAGACTGGTTGTCTAGTTAAAACAACAAGCAAAAAACAAACACACACAAAACAAACAAACAAAAAAAGAAATGTTGCAATAAGATACTCTTACAGTAACTGTTTTCTGCTACACTCTGCATTTCAAAGGTTATTCATTTGTCTCAAAGGTCAGTAAATTAACAGGAAAACTAAATGCTGACTTTGCCTTCAAATGATATCACAGAGTTCTAGACTATGGAAGATAGCAAAAGAAAAAATATCTATCTATCTATCTATCTATCTATCTATCTATCTATCTATCTATCTATCTATCTATCTATCTATCTATCTATCTACATCCAATTGTTCGTCTCTCTGTTCATCTGTTTGCTATAAAAGAGGATGAGAGGGAGAGATATTTAAAAGTTGTTTTGTTTTGTTTTTCACTCGTGGAAATATATATTATTATGTATCACATCAGTATTCTCTCTTAATTCCCCCATTCTCTTCCTTCGCGATATCTATTCCTGGGCTTCTCCTCTCTTTTCTGCTTCTCCATATTCTCTCCTCTTCTTTCACTCTTCGTGTGCACAGTAAAATACTGTACATGATTTCTGCCCGTAGTTTTGCAGTGGAAGAATTTCAATGAGATTGGTAAAATTTCTCTAGGTACAGTAATGATTTCATTATAATCTGTATTACAGATCAGCTTTTTAAAATTAAAATTTCAACGATGATGCTATCTCTGATTTAGTAATACATAACGTATATATAAAGTACAACCATTGCCACATAATATCTTTTTACCCTTTATCAAACCAGCACAATCAGCTTGCTAGTCTCTCCCTGTTATATGCGTCATGTTTTCTATTTCAGACTTCGGTGCTTATTCACACAATGGTGAGAGATTAATGTGGATTGAGAATTAGACAAGAACAAGGTATTCAGGGAGACAGTACAGCTTCTCAAGGTATGTAAGGCTATCACTAGCTTAAATGTAATCTGTAGTTTGCTTAAAAATCAGCAGTCAGGTAGCATTGACCTATCGATATTGGACAGACTGGGGAAAGAAGAGAGTAGAGAAAAGAGAATAAGAAAGAAAAAGTGGGAGAGATAGAGAAAAAGCGAGAGATAGATGGATGACACAACGAGAGAGCGATAGGAAGAGGCAGAAGGAGCGAGAGTGTGTGCAAGATGTGCTCCTAGATAATAACAGCCTATGAAATGTAGCCCCTCGTGATTAGAATACGTGGGTCAATCATGTATAATAATTAATATAGATGTAAATATGATTCGTTTTCTGTATCAACCATTGCACTCTTCCTGTACTCACAACGTTCTACATACATGGATGTTTGAGATCTCTAGATCCCTTGGTCTGTGTAATATCACGTCCGAATACATGCAATGAAAATGTCAGTGTTAAGTTCCATGTCCATAAGAATCTATAGGAACGGTGAAAGAGACAGCGAACCGACTGCCCATATGTTGCCCTGTGATGTCTCCCAACAGTTCATTATAATATAAAAGTGTCAAGTCTGTTTCCATGAAAAAGTATGAACATCTACCGCTATCAATGTCTTCACATGCTGTATCCTTGCAGCAAGCTGTCTATGCTCCATGAACATACTTTGACATAATGTCGTTCAATATCAGTTCAAGCGCATGTAGGCCTATTCTTGTTCAGATATAACCCTTCACATTATGAACAAAACCTTCTGCATTCTCTTCATTCTCTTATAAGTACTTTTTATTTATAGTGGGTTTATTAAACATAAGATCACATAATTTTTTTATTTTTTTTTCGAAACAGAAGTTTTCATGGCCTAGCTCTATACGATTTGTTAAAGTTCATTGTATTTCAGAATTTAGGATTACGGTCTTGACGGTCAAAAGGTTCATCAAGTACATGTGTATTTTAAAATTTTTATATTGCAAAGAAGTCCAAAGCGTGGTCGGTGAAGCAGTTGTTGGCAACCACAGAATTTGTCCTCCTACAAAGTGCAAATGAAATATACAAGGTTTGGCGATCTTTAATTTCAGTGTTCTATGTTTAGAACCCCGTTCCATTCTGCCACATACTTAACCCCACTTACACGAGAATGCACATATTTAATAGCACAAAATGTTATCTCTATCGATGAATTTTGCAAAAGCTTTAATTAATTAGACATCAACAATCAAGTTTCTTCTCAATATGGCTTGTATGAGACACGAGGTGGGGTAGCCAGCAAATGAGATGGAGAAAGTTTACCTGTGATTTAAGCTAAGCATGCAGATGAAAAAAAAAACAAAACATATTGAAAAGGATGTGTAAATTTGCACTTTGCTTCTTGTTTTTATAACCAGAAAACCGGTTATGTTTTCTACAAAGCTGCTCATTAGGGTGTGTTTATACTGAATGTGTTAACTAGCAACACCAGAATAAGCAAATGTCTGCTTCTCGAGAGAGAAGAAAATGAACAACTGATGTTCAATGTGCAACACAGGTAAACTTCATGCAGAATAACTGCAATGATGAAAACAATAACATCAACTAAATTAAAGTGGATAAACACGATTTTTTTCGCCTGCTGTAGGTTGTCAATGTTTTGTAGGAGTTAATAAAATAGATTTTTCTTAAAACCTTTTTAAAAAAAAAAAATTTCAAAAACTTGTTTCAGATGTTTTCTTGAAGTACCAAGTGTGAATTAATCTCTTTTGGTTTTACTGGTGTAATTAACGACAAATTTTAACAAATCAGGTGCTACATTCATATTATCACTTCGTCAGCTGGCTTCTTACATGCATGCCATACATGGTGCTAATACATTGCACAGGTAAAAATGAATACAAACATAAAACAAACAGAATAAACAAGATTCCCTGTCAATCTTATCCTTCAAATCAGACTCTCACAACACAAAGACACGTACATATGTATTAAATCAGCCAAACAGATGATTCAGGTTAAAATAGAAATCTTTATTCTTGATACATGTTGCAAATTAAACTCAATATTTTGGCTTCATCACAATACTTGAATCCTGGCTTGCCAGGAGAGCATAAGTATATGTCACAAAATCATTCATCACATGTATTTTGTTTTTCTTTCGTTAAGACCTTATCATGTGCAAGGTAAGAATTACAAGTGTATATTGAATATTCACAAAACAGAATACTGCTAACCTCATTCTCACATACTGATGATAGTAATGCAAGTCTTGTCCTGTGAATATAACATCACAACTTTATTTTGTACTCACCTCAAGGTGTCTTTAACAATGAGCCACTTGGTTGAGATGGATGACAAACTGATTAACAAAAATATTCAAAGTAAAGGCTTGCAATTTGTATAAATCACATATCTGTCTTTAATACTTTAATTGTTTTTAAAAAACATCTATAGCAAAGCACTGAAAGAATATCATACTTGGACAACTTTTTACATGTGGATTCAAGCAAATATTTCAAAAACAGTGCAACAGCTCAAAGTTATAGACCTTTTATAAAATGCGTGGTTTCATAACCCAGTAATGCTTGCTCTTGTTGCTCTTGACTTATAGAAAGTCTGGAAAGTTGTACTGACCAATACTGAATTTTGCATCACCTGGGAATGGAGTTAGGCGAGCAGTGTTCAAGTTCATATCTCACTGTGATTCACGGTATTAAATCTTTGTTGTTGTTTATCACCAAAAATTATCAAGATGTCTTTATATGGTAGCTTTCAAATATTAAAGTAAAATAAAGGGTTTCTCATATGAGTAGGAAAATTAGTACTCCATGCCAAAACTTGGATAAATATCACAATTCATTGCTGAGAAAATATTCATCAGTGATTATTCAGTGTCACAAACATTCTGCATAAGTCTGACATTTGAGAATTTTGAGTTTATTTCCCTTTTTAAGGTGAGCTAAAAATGTGTACTGTGACACTGTTTTGAGTCAAACTGACCCATAGAACTGCAGGGAAAATCTAGAAGATCCAACGTAGACCCTCTTGTTTAAAATAGTTTGACATCATTTTTTACTCTCTGGTAGAAAAAGTTCTCAGACTGACTCGAGTGGGCTGCTCGTGACACTGATGATATTATACACGTCATCTCAGTCCATAATTGTTGTATCTCCGCTCCACTTTCTATGAGATAGGCTTTAAGTGCATCAATAAATTAGGTTCAACATGTACTGTGCAGACCCTTTTATTTACAACAGTTTGACATTTTTTTACTCTTTGCTAGAAAAAGTTCTCAGACTGACTCAAGAGGATTGTTTGTGTCCCCTCAGTCCATAGTTGTTGTATCTCCACTTTCTATGAAATCAGCTTTAAGTACATCAATAAATTAGGCTCAACATGTACTGCCTTTCCTGAGTTTGGCTGAGAATGACTGTACTATACAAGTCACCCTTTCTGCTTATGTTTATTTGTGAGCCCTCTACATTTGTATATTACATATTATTATTTGTATATTGCAAATTGAAAACTTCAAAGCACAAGTTCTCAAAGTTACAAAAAAATGGACATAGAACAATTATGAATGAGGTGACAACTGGGAGCTCCCCCCCCCCCTCCCAAAAAAAAGGAAAAAAATTCAGCTTTGATAAAAAAATTCTGATATCCCTTTTTTTTTTTTTTTTGCAAATAGCAGTGATGTCATATATCATTATCAACAGGGATTGCAAGCTGTTAAAGGTTAGGTTACATGTCAAGAAATCATTGCACATTGAAACAGAGTTTGCTAAATATTATTATAAATGTCTGAACAACAAATCAGTGAAAGACTCTATGGCTTAGGTTTATAAAAATAAAGCATGATTAAATTATTACAATTCCTTGTCACTGTCAATTAATTGTTTTTTTAAAATTGACTTCTCATATCATCTTTTATAAATATCTGTGATATTTGTCTGCACTCCATAATTCTTGGTGTTATCAAAGAAACAAGACATACCAATAATGAATAAATTCTAAAAAGAACAGTGACAATGTTACAGACAGACTTTCTATTAATTGCGGTTCTGCAGAATTTCATCCCATGGTGAGAGGGGTCTCAAACTGAGGTGGTAATCCCTTCCAAACGTTTTCCCTGCAAAAATGAGTTTCCATCACTGACAAAGTACATGTAATTGTTGGTTTACCACTTTCTATGGAAAAAAAGAGGATGACTAATGCCTTTCTGTATTTGACTTTTGATTTTAAGAAAAAGTAGGGAAGAAAGTTGGAGAGGGGGGGAGAGGAAGAAAAATTTGCAATCTTAGGCAAATTTGTCCATTCGGAACAATTATCTGTGATCCGAGAAAAATGCGGCCATACTGCACTTTATGCGGCTGCATTTTTACCCACTTGCCGCATGATTGCTGCACTTTTTGCCGTTTTGGCACTTTTTGGCATTTTTAAGCATTTTTGTATATTTTAATTAGGAAGTGAATAGAAATTCTTGGCTGATTTTGAATTTTTTTTTTTATTTTAAATTTGGCAGACTTTTAATTTCTTACCTGGCAAGAAAACAAATACATGCAAATAACTAGTGGTTTTGTTAATGCTGCAACTACAGTTCACCCCTACAGCACTTAATAAAGTCAGAACGTAAACAATCGCTTAACAGACATTTAGCTCTTCAAAAAAATCCACCAGAATGAGAAAGGCAGTCGTGTTGGTGGGGGGGGGGGGGGTGGGGGGGGGGGGGGGGGGGGGGGGGGGGGGGGGGGGAGGGGGGGGGGGGGGGGGGGGGGGGGGGGGGGGGGGGGG
>JBCAUA010081723.1:0-10741 GCA_038406235.1 Peronia verruculata | reverse complement strand
ACTATGCCTCTGAAAGAGAGGTTCTGATTTTCTAAATTGTCGGAGAGGTTCAGTTTATGAATTTTAGGGAGGCCGTATACATGCATCATCATCATCATCATAATTATCGTAATCATCATCATTACTGCCGTCATGACTGTGTACATTTCTTGAAATATGAGACATGGGCCAGGCTCTTAAACACAGACACCAACAAACAAACAACAGTTTTGAGAAACTAAATTTATTATTTATTATTTTGATTCTCTGCCGTCATCTTTGTCGTCATTTGATGATAGAGAACGGGAGGGGGGTAGGAAGCCACATGATTCGAGAAAGGATATAGAAGAAATAAGCAATAAAAGACAAAGACGTCATGGAGAGGGGATTCGTAGGCAAAAAAATTTTTTTTTTTTTTTTTTCTGAGATTAAACGTCGAACAAAATTCTCCATATCATCAATTTGTCATTGAGAAAAATAAATAAATAAATAAAAGGCCCTTTTTCAAAAACAAAAATCTTTTCTTTTTTGTTTTGTTTGTTATTTGTTTGTTTATTTGTTTGATTTTGTCAGAATTTGCTATTTACTTTCTTTGTTCTAAACCAATTCTAACCACATTTTATATGGACTGTTTCCTCAACAAAACTAAAAACGTACATATGTGATGCTCATTCTGTTTGTTTGTTTTTTATGTGTGTGGGTGCGTGTGTGTGTGTGTGTGTGTGTGTGTTTTAGAAAATGGGTTTAAATATTTAAAAAAGGAAAAATTTGAAATTTTACTATAATTATGGCATTTTCAAAATTTTCTAAATATTTTCTTTCATGCAAAGAGTTAAGAATATGTACCTTTTTAGATATTATGTCAAACATTGCGTTCACAGAGTTTCATCAGGTTTTGTTAAAATTTGGGAGATCAGATAGATTTTAAAGTTAGTCATTTTAGATACGCCAAAATCCAAGACGGTGGCATTGAAAAACCATTTGAGAAAGCTGAGTTTTTTTTTTTTTCAGTTGTTTTCCTTTAATTTCAATATGCCGAATTTGATGGATAAAATTAAAATAGCCCAATCTTCAAACCTTCAGGACGTCCCCTCGTTAATAATCTTTGACCTCCCAATTTATATGCACGTCCTTTGCTAAACCGTCAAACTTGTAAATGTATTCAATCGTGCTAGGCCTAGTTCAGCCGTACTAGTGCAGATGCACCGAATAATAATAATAATAAACTAACACAAACACACATAAACGCACACATTCTCCTATTCCTTATGCTGGGACAATTACGTTTACTATCATTAATGAAATCAGTCTGATCAAACTACATGCTTCAATGCATGTATTTGCCACATATTTTCCCTCAGAGGACGGTTATACCATAATCGTGTTCATTTTTATGAAAGTTGTTCGAGAAAATTGAAGAGAAGCCCACTTATGAAACCACGAGGTAGAGTCATCCTGAACAGGGAATAGGCTATTCATACACCCACATATAACACTTTTTGTCATTGTGCACATCTGAGCTATTCACGAATAATGCTATAACGAACACGTGGAAAAAAGGGCGCTAAACCGAACTAAGACAAGCAAACACACATAGTCTTGCAAGAAATGCATTGTAACTACCTGATTAATTTTGCTGTGGAAAGTATCTCTTTATACTCCATTTTTGCTTATATTAGCTATATAAATGAATATCTTCTGATCTTCTGTGCCAACAGACAAAAAAAAAAAAAAAATTAAAAAAATCAAGCTATTTCTAAAGACCTCAATCTATATCGATCAGGACACCGACACATTCTCGTGTCACAGCTCAGCCAATTTGCTTCAACAGATTAGGTGGGTGGTCGAAATAAATAATATAAGTTACACATTACATTTTAACGGTGGATTATGAAGAGAGACATCCCTCGGTGAGGGCCCTGCACTATAAATGATTCAGTGTATTGATTGAGAAATGCGCGAGGATGCACTGGCCGCCCCCTTCCCAAAATTGACTGCTTAAAGACACAAGGCTAGTTCTTAAAAACTATGACAGTCTAACTATCAGCTCTCTAAGACCCGGACAGCTTTAAAACAGAAAGATAACAATGTTATAGAACAACAGCCGAAATTCCATACTCACTACACGACCACTTGCTCTCCATCTCCCAACAGATTCCGAATTCCAACGTATGTATTTTGCCGAAAAGCTAACTCGTAACCTCTTAGCCAAAGTGCCGCCCCCCCCCCCCTCCCGCCCCCGGCCTGCGTTTTCTCTCATAGTTGAGCACACTGTAAGGGAGAGGGGGGGGGGGGGCGTCCTGGAGGTGATTTTTTCTCACTATTATTTTAAACTCAAATTTAAACATTGAATTTGGCATGTTGAAATTAGAGGAAAACTGTGAAAAAAAAGTCGACTTTCTCTGACGGTTGTCATGGTAATAAACTGTATAAAGTAACAAGGTGGAGCTAAATCTTGGTTGACTGAGCGATCCGTTGAATGGTCAAATGGACATCAGTTTCATCATTTTTATGTTCAGAAATGGCAGGACTTTCAAAGTAAACAAAAAGCCCAAAATGCCATTTTTTTTTCCTTTAGCGCAAAACCATGTTTTATTTCAGAACTCCCCTGCCTTCCCACTTGATCGTTAATATTAAGATATCTAATACATTCCTGACTGACAATCTCAATCCTGTTTTCTTCACTGTGTACATGCAAGACTATGTCATCTTTATTTCATTTTTCCCACTCTTATTTTCCTTTTTGTTTATAATTGTTGTTGATGTAACAGCTGTTCTCTCCTTCACCAAGAAAGTTTTCTCTGCATACATTTTCATCAACAAAATCATTTTATTCACCCTCACGTTTTCATCATTTTTTTTTTTTTTTTAATCTACGTAAAATTTGCTGTGCAGACCCCCGAGTCCGTCTTTATGACTATAGTACAATGCAAATTTCTATTACAGTCTGTGCTTGTGTGATATGGAAAGTCGGAGGCAGATTAGATATACAAGTCCGGGGTGGATTCTTGTAGATTAAGCGATTATCACTTGAGATCGTCAGTAGCGATACCATAAACCTGCTGTCAGATAACTTCATTTGTAAGTTAATTGATTGTTACTGGCATCGTTAACGATGATACCACGCCGAGATAACCACCCACAGGAGGTTGAAAGGTGCAAAGAGAATGTAAGATAACGTAATAGTATACTGGTGATGTCAGATAACTTCATATTAAATTTCAGGTACAGTGAAAGAATGCATCACGTATGGGCGTGATATGCTGTATTTGTGGATAAACTCGTCGTGTGTCCTGTTAAGGAACACAACACATAATTTTGCTCTGTTTTACATAAGAAGAAGGAAACCAATAGGAATAAAGAATTTTGTTGGTAACGGGAGTTAACATTCTTTGTAGTTTGGAGAAGATAATTCGAAAGATACTGATATTCATTTGAAAAGAACTTCGTCAAATGTACTCAGAGAATTGCAAATTTCAAGAAGGAGCCCTGCTGTAGAGAAATCTTAACTCATGTCTATGGCGCATCTGAAAGAGTCATGTTTCCCTTCGCTATGACAACCGAGATATTTGGAGGAATAAAGACGTCCGCCGTAAATAAGAAGAATAACAGATTGAGGGCAAATTCTTAAGCACAGACGTTACAAAGATTGAATGAACGGTGTATCTGATGTCAATTATTTCATTCCAGATAGTTCTCATGTGTCTCAAACTTCATTTCTATAACTTACAAAGCCATAAGAAATTATTTCATGTAAAAGAAATACCAGAAAATCAGCCTATCCCAAACTACACGTTTCAGAAGGGCAGCAAATCGGTGATTCAGTTGTACTAAACCTTGCATTTCACAGTGAACAAGAGAGATTGGGAGTATCAGCTTCACAACAAGACAACACTTTTTTACATGTCATGGAGCAACAGGTAGTGGGAGGAATTTCAAATGAAAGACGTGCAGTATAAAACAATGCTTAAATTTTGAGTTATCCCTGGACTGATCTTCTTTATACTTGACCCACCTTTGACCCGCCTCCTTATGACAGCTGACGCTCCACACTGTGATGTACGTCATGTTCACAGATGTTTCTCTGACCAGTTACCAGATTTTGTACTTTCTCTTCCACGGCCTCTTCCTTGTGTCCACGGTGATGTTTATGGTAGTGGGTATGACAATTCAGCACATACACGCCCTTGTACGCATCATCGGCCTGCGAGACTTCGGGGACCGCTACAAAGTGTGGAGGCCGTCCAGACCAATTCCAACCTGAAGTTTCCTCTTACTGTCAGTACAAAGTCCTTTAAATTTCGCAATACTTTGTTATGTTCAAGACGTGCTATTGATATAACACGGTGACAGCACAGGATGGTTTTAAGGATTTGGGAAAACCAGTGTGGAGGATATTTGTAGCAAGAAAGGGGAAACTAGAAGGATAAATTATAACATCAAAGAATGGACAACTTCACCAGCTTCTCGTTACATTCCTGAAAATGTCAGAAGACAGGAGAGAATGGAGGAAAGTTGTCAAATCGTCGCTCGTGTCCATCTCGTCCTCCAGCCACACATTATTATGTTGTTGTTGTTACTATTACTATTAGAAATGAAGAGAGAATGGGGATTGTTTTTGAACACCCTTGTTATTTCCCTTTGCCAGGCACAAGGGTGCTGAACAAACAGCACAGAGAGGGAATAATTGACGTTAACACTCTTTGTCTGAAATGCACATTATAAAAAAATACAAAAAAATTCCTTGTATGACAAAAGTGTTTTCTTCAAATTGTAATAATTCGAACAAAAAAATTTGTGATCAGTATTTCAAGTGACAACAAGAAAAGTGAGTTTTTTCCTCTTTACACTGTTTCTCCGACAACCCTTGTGTCTCGTAAGGGGAAGTAATAGCACTGGTCAAAAACAATCCCCATTCATGTTTTTCTATGGTGCACCGAGCCAGCAAAGTTCTTTTGAAATTGTACATTTTTACGGCGCCTTTTCTGAGTTGCATTATTTTTCACTGTACACCATCATTGTTAATCCTTTTTAATGTAAGAAAAATATTTTAACGTAAAGCACCATTTTGAAGCCTGGAGCAACGTCTTTCAACTTAGAACATAATTTTGTAACATCTGATTATTCTTTTTCAACCTCAGAACAACATTTTTCATCTTAGATCGCCCTTTTTTTTTTTTTTTTAAAGCCTCAGAACGTCTATTTCCTTTAGCTAGGATAAGAATGTAAAATTAGAACATCATTTTTAGCCATAAATTTGTCGAGGGTCAAACTAAGTCCAAGGCCCGCTGATGACGTTTTTTTTTTTTTTTTGCATTGGAATTTCTTTCCTTGCCAAACAGATTACATTAAGGTGACGCGGAACTGATATTACACCGTCTTAAAACAGAAACGCTAATATCTACGTGTCAGGAAAAACTACAGGTCTTCTATGATGTGTTACATAAGTAATATTAATATTTATGAAATACGTTAGTTTTTTTTTTTTTAAATTTCAATATGATAATGAAATATGAGCCTCACCGTTATGTAAATGCTGTGAATTATTTGGAAATTTCAGTGAAATGTTAGGTGGATGAATCTTTGACCAGTTGACTCATTTATCACCTGTGAGGTTGAATATGAGTATAACATTATTTTTTATCGCAGAACCTGGATTGTCTTTTGTATAATCATAGTCACGAACCTTCCCTGTGTGTTCATTTTTTTCTTTTTAAATGTCCCATTGAAGACAAAAATGAAACAAAAGTCCTTCAGCTAAGTTCAGCTGTGAGACACCCCCCCCCCCTTCTTTTTGTGTGTCTAGAGTGCCGTCATTCTAGACAAAGCAAATATATTTCATAGAACAAAATTATGCGGCATGTTTACTGTTGTTATTTACTTGGCCTAGCTATCATCGCCTTCATCGTATCTACTACCACAACAACTACCTCCACCATCTTCACAACTTTTGCCATCCATCTTCACCTTCACCCAAATTGAATAAATCTAATGGTCCTAAGTATAGGCCAGAATGTATTCATATTGTCAGTTTAGCCTTTTTTTTTTTTTTAAATTTCTTTTTCTATTTTTCACTCAAATTTTGGTTTTCATTAAATAAAAAGAAAAAAAGAAAATGATTCTAAGTAGTCGTATTCTCCAATACGGTTGTAGAAAATCCTTGATGTATTATGATGGAAAATAAGAACAAGTGTTAATCTAGGTCAGGATAAATAGCACTGGATGTCAGGTGCAGAGAGACAAATTAGGAAAACCCGGTGGTTGAAAATGGTTGGAAAGCCAGGGATTCCAGCGGGAATATCTAGGTCACCACTCGATACAACCCAGGGTAGTTCCACGTAAATGTGTCGCCAGTCAGAACCAAGAGCAGATGTTTCTGCGTCTACTTTACACTTGTGGCATGGATTGTCTAAATGTGGGGATTCCCCATTCAGAAATCTAATAGAATGACACAGCTTTCATCAGTTCATGATAATAGCATGCAGTCAGGTGTAGTTTATAAAAACCGACAGGTTCGGTAAAGTTTAACTATTTGCTCAATAAAGTTGAGTAAACAAAGCTTCTATTGGCGTTAACGCTGACCTGTTTAGAAGGGGGTTTAATGAAAAGACATGGAGATAACGAGCGCTGGAGGAGTAGACAAATACAAGATTGACAGACGTGGCAAGAGGTGGAAGACCGGAAAAAAAAATGGGTGTAGAATGATTGTAGATGTAGCTGACGTCAGTATGAGACCGGTTGTTTGGTGGGTGGGGTGGGCGTGGAATCATTGACGGCGTGCGTAAGATCACCATATGGGGAACAATCTCTGAAGCACCCTCTACAGCAGAGGGTGTCTGCTCGGGATGTCTCAAAATCATACTGAAGTCAAATGAAGAGACGTTTCTAACTGAACTTCAATAAATGTCCGTTTTTCATTTTTTTTATCCCAGATTTATGTAGATGCTGACACCTGTTTGTTAGGAGGTTGTAGAGGGAGGTTGTTAGGACTTTGTAGAGGGAGATTGTTAGGACTTTGTAGAGGGAGATTGTTAGGAGGTTGTAGAGGGAGATTGTTAGGAGGTTGTAGAGGGAGGTTGTTAGGACTTTGTAGAGGTAGGAGGTTGTAGAGGGAGGTTGTTAGGAGGTTGTAGAGGGAGGTTGTTAGGAGGTTGTAGAGGGAGATTGTTAGGAGGTTGTAGAGGGAGATTGTTAGGAGTTTGTAGAGGTAGGAGGTTGTAGAGGGAGATTGTTAGGAGGTTGTAGAGGTAGGAGGTTGTAGAGGGAGGTTGTTAGGAGGTTGTACAGGGAGATTGATGTCTGTGGGAGGACATGGAGAAGTGAGAGCGCCCGCCGGGGGGGGGGGGGAGGAGAATGAGTTGGAAGATCTGGTTTAGGTGGCTGTGTTTGTGACACCTCTGGCTGATACAACATACTTAATGTATAAACGAAATCTGTTACATTTTTTATCGCCATTCGGGAGGTATAGCTGATATCAGTCAGTTTTTTCTCTCTCTCACCTTGTATAAGATTTGAAATTGCTGAGCCAAGTTGAGTTTTCTTCTATGTTTGAGTCCGACACTTGGCCTCTCAAGCTTGTACTTTGGTGTGAGAGAGACCGATATTACATCGATCAATAGACTGGCAGTCTCCTTGAGTCCTCTGGACGATACATGCCCATTCTTCCGTCTTTCCCGTCCCCTACCCCTCTCTGTCTCTCTTTCTCTCTCAGCCCTCCATTACATTTCCGCGGCGGAGAATTATCGTGACATTTTTCACCTGAAATTTGTTCTGTTCACCACCTGGTTCTCAAACCCACTGAGACACTCACTTGACATGGAATGACCCAGAAATCTTATCTCTGATCTCACTGGTGCATCTCCACTCCCCGGATGATCTCCCCTACCTGTCTGCTTGACGTTTGATGCCTCAGAGACCAGAGGGTTCGCTAGCACGAGCTCAGCCTGTCAGACAGCCGGGGAACAAAGGAAGTGCTCACCTAGGGAAACACGCCAGTCATGTGGTTGTTGTAAATGGTCTGTGGCGAGCTCTTTGTACCATCTGATGCCATAACCACCCACAGCTGTGGGTGCAAGTTCACAGGATGGAGGAGGGAATCTAGGAACAAAGTAGCGATACATAGACAGACATATTCAGCGCTGAGGTAAAAGTATGTAGTATTTAGTGTTAGACCTAGCGTCAGCAAAAGGTGGAATGTTTCAGATAGATAAAGACAGTCAAAAGAGGAAGAATCTGCTTTAATGTCGCCCCGTCATCGGCTTTGGATTTGCTTTGTCTTCGTCGGGTTTTTGGTTTAATTTTGTTTTTCTTGTATGTTCAGCCGAGCACTGTCAGAAACACAACAATATCTGCCAAAGACAATGTCCAAAACAGCTCTGTTTTCCATCATTTGTCATCCTCATGTTGTGCTCTGCCTCACGACAGTCCTAGCATAATAATATAGTGTTGAAGACCGAATGAGAGAGAGAGAGAGAGAGAGAAAGAGAGAGAGAGAGAGAGGACTTGCCCGCAGCCGCCTCCATACTTGGCTGCTGTCAGAGAGTGAGTCTGTGTGTCAGAGAGTTTGTGTGTCAGAGAGTGAGTCTGTGTGTCAGAGAGTGAGTCTGTGTGTCAGAGAGTGAGTCTGTGTGTCAGAGAGTGAGTCTGTGTGTCAGAGAGACAGACGACTGTTTCATGCTTTCCCTCCCGTCTCTTTCTCTTCCTCTTCCTAATCCTCCCTCTCCCTCTTAGCACTGGTCAGGACAGAATGGCCTTGAAAAACTTGTTCACCTTAATACATGAGGGAAATTGTCTCAGTTTTTCTTTGTTCATTGTGAACTACAAGTCTGAAATATTATGTACATCCTTGATACGTTATTAAGCTAAAGTCTAACTTGTGAAAGTACACAGACGTGCTCAGTGCAATGTTTCTATAGCCGTGCAGATGTGCCGTGAAATTCAAACATAGAAACAAACAAATAAACAACAACAACAACAAACAAAAACAAAGATAAAATACGCACGTACACATGTACGCACATACAAACACATAAAACAACAATATATGGATGAGTGATTTGTCATGCCCAGCTGCCTGTATGCGTCAGTACTTGTACACACACCATTACCTGCACTCACCCAGCACTCGGTCTGTGGTCGGTTGAACTACTTGCCCTCGCTTGTACCACAGACAACGTCAACAGAGACAGTTGAAAGGAGCAAGGAAGAAAATTAGAAAGAAATCAGAGGAGAGCGTTCATTAAATGACATAGAGTTCAATTTCGCTGAGTGGTCGGAACGAGGCGGAAGAAATAAACTTGAACATGATCTGCTCTCACAAAACCTGTACAAGGGCGGAGACGACAAGAAGGTCAGGTAGGGTGTGAGTATGTTCCCATTACAACTGTCGTCCGTCATTGGTTATGTGGATTTTCTCGTCATGGCTTGACGGATAAGAAAGGCAGGTCATTTGTTCTCGTTATTGTTGTTTTGTTGTTGCTGCTGCTGTTGTTGTTGTTGCTGCTGTTATTGTTGCTGCTGTTGTTGTTGTTATTGTTGTTGTTTTTGTCGCATTCTCCCATCCTCTCGGATAAAAGATATGATAAGCAGATCATGTTGCAGATATTATGGTTTGTGATGTACGAGCGAGCGCCAAACTGCTGAGGTACCAAGTTATCCACAGACACAACACAGGATAGCGACAACAAGGATGAACCATGTGTTGGCCGGATTCTCTTTTCCTGGCTGACAGCTGCCTTGTTACGCTCGAATGTCCGCATGTCCAGAATGCACTGTTGTGTGCCAATGTGTTTTGTTACAGGGCAGCATATTCTCAGGAAGTAGAGTCAATAGTTGCTGTGTCTGAGATTGGCCATCGCTGTTCTTCAATAATGACATAGATCTAAATAATTGTCAGCAGTTGTCAAGATATTAAGAAACTGAAACATTTATAACCTCAGATTTCTCTTGGTCTCTGTGTTGCATAACATTTCCCACCTCTCTGCTCCCACCTGCAGGCAGTGTAAGCCGGCCACCACTGGGCTGTCTCCCATGGAGTGCCATCCTCAACACACCAGGGGAGACATCTCTTCTCTCTCTCTCCTTGCTCCTGTCTTCTGTCCCGCTTTCTTTCCCCTTCTTTTTGACGTGTAAACGTATCTTACCGTGTTTGATACAATATAGCCATAATCGTGCTGACTTGTAGTTAAACCCCAACACAAACAAACAAACAAACAATCGTTAGATAATTATAGTCTCCTCTCTTCCCTGCCCCGCCCCCTTCATTGCCCTCCCTATGACACGCCTTTGGAACACTACACATCGTTCACCATCGTTCACCACGCTGCCCCACCCCACCCCGTCCCAGCCAGCTGGAGTGAGAAGACAAAACGACAGCTGTACGAGTGAGTGAGTGAGTGAGTGAAAACATCTGACAACCGGCATGACCCCAGTCTCAATCAGCGCTCACTCATAACACAAACGCCCTTCCCTCACCCCTTTGAAATCGTGAATTCTGTGATCTCTTATGTAAAGGTGCAAATACAATGTAGACTGTGTGTCCTGAGTTCAGTTCTCTATTGTTCTACTCCATGTTTCGCATTTTGAGAAAATTAATTAGGTATTTTAATCAAAATCACATGACCTAGGAAACATCGCTCACATGTGGCTTGTTTATTTGCTCTGCACATAGCAGACAAATTTGGACCAATGATGAGCTCTCAGACCTGTCACATCATATAAACAAAGCCACATGTGAGCGATGTTTCCTAGGTCATGTGATTTT